>JBCNJP010000022.1:8761-45840 GCA_039602395.1 Deinandra increscens subsp. villosa | reverse complement strand
AATCTAATAGTTTATTTGGAATCTTACAGAAATTAAAGTCTAATTAATTAGTGGAGTGTGGATTAATTGAGAAGAAAATTCCGAGCTTGTTGTTGGGTACGTTAGTTGTATATCGGATCCAACATAGATTAAATAAAGATGCACTCCTAATTAATTTATTTCGTTGCAAGTTTAATCTTCGGTGTCAAATATATAAGCTTCGAATACGGGTGTGAATTTGTTATACGACACGAACGAAAACATGACACAGACCCAACTCAAAAGAAGTAAGATTGGGTTTTAGTATAAACCAGGTCGGCTCATCTTCGGTTAAACCTGCGAACCCGTTTAACTAAATGGTTCGTGTTCAGGTGGAACCCGTCGAATTGGGTGGTTGACCGGTTTAACCCATTTATTTAAAAAAAAAATTATTTTTAAATGTATTTTATGTTATAAATCAACTTGGTAAAGAAAAACATGCCAAACGAATCGTCTTCGGGTCAACTCAAAAATATTCGTGTCGTGTTCGCGTTAATGTGTGTGACATGATTTCCGAGTTTGAGTTTGTGTCCAATTTTTCCGGGTTGGGTCGGGTTGACCCGTCAACACGCGAACACGACCGGTTTAGCACCCATAGCTTCTAATGTGGGTTTTGAAAATTGTCGACTAGAAAACCCAATTAACTCTGTCTAATTAATGACGTCGATCGCTACTTTTCTTATTTATTCTTACTTCGGATGGGCTTCGTGGCGACATTTCAGGATATTATGACTTCTGCTTTGTATAATGTGGTGAAAGTGCGTGTTAAATGAGTTGAGTGGTTTAATTAACCCGATAGAAAATTGAAGATTTGACATGAACCCAAGAAAATAAATCACATATATGAATCAAAGCACGATATGGATATTTACGGGTTAACATAATCGCTACTAAATCCTAGTCTTTGAATTTCATTGAGTTCGTGTTTAATATCGGAGTCGTTTCAGAAATTTGTACTTAGAGACTTAGATGGAGTTTAGAATCTTTGAAACTAATTCATTCTTAGTTTTTTTTCTTAAACGATAAACAAATTAATGATAGAACCACCAAGATGCTAGAATTAATTTATTTTAGTTTGCAAGTAAATTTTGAATAAACATAGGTCGCCCGCGGAGGAGATAACAATCTTTAAACATATTATTTACCTTTTATTTTCTTTTTTGATATACTTTATTTATTATATAAATTGACTTTTCTCTTAGAACTTATTTTTTTTATAAAAATATCTAAATAAAACCATTCCTTGTTTAACATTTATGTTAACCCGTAAATATTCATGTTGTGCTTTTATACATATATCCGATATGTTTCTTGGGTTCATGTCAATTTTTCAAATTCATGTCGTGTTAGACCCTCCAACCAATTTAAAACGAACTTTCGTCACATTATACAAACCGGAAGTCTTTATATCCTGAAACGCCACACGATGTTATAGTCTTTGAGATTTATTTATGATGTTTTGCACTCTTCCTAATTTCCTATCTTAGTATGTATGTTGTTTCGTCAAATGTTAACTGTTTGATGGTTGTTTGCCCACTCCATCGTCTCCTTTGTGTTAAAATTAAAACTTTCTCTTCGTATCTTCCCTTGTGTCAAGTCTTTCCCTTTGTAACTTATTTTGAGTTTTTCTTTTTAACTTTTAAATTTTAACTTAAATTTACTTTAACTAAGACATAAAACATAATTTAAAAACTATTAAACCGGTCAATCCATGAACATATCATGTTAACCAAAATATGACTCATTTGTTTAAACATGTTTTCGGGTTTGACCCGAAACTGACCCGAACCATTTTATACCTAACCCAACCCTATGTATTATGAACATATCAGGTTAATCTAAACATGACTCATTTGTTTAAACATATTTTCGGGTTTGACCCGAAACTGACCCGAATCATTTTTTACCGAAACCAACCCTATGTATTCTGAACATATAGGTTAACCGGAACATAACTCATTTGTTTAAACATGTTTTCGGGTTTGACCCGAACCATTTTATACCGAACCCAACCCAATGTATTGTGAACACATAAGTTAACCACAACATGACTCATTTGTTTAAACATGTTTTCGGGTTTGAACCGAACCTGACTCCGAACCATTTTATACCAAACCCAACACTATGTATTCTATGAAAGGTTCAAGTCATATTTTGTGTCATGTTACAAAATTTACCCCCCTACTCAAGACCGTTCAGCATATGAGCCGATATAACCCAGAACAACCGCAACTCAAATGATAAAAAAGTAGATATGATTCTGTAAAGCCAAACAACTCATGGATTATAAAACCAAACAGATACAAAAGTCAAAGTCTTAATAAAAACACAAATTAAACCCAAAAACGATATGCAGAAAAGTCAGGAGAAATGCTTTCTCAATTGTTCTAGACAATTTAAATTGCTATTGAAATAATGCCACCTTTATAGCATAAGCTAAATCAGGTGGTTTGAAACCTACCTTCAGAGGAATGTAGGCATATGCTAAAATCATGCAAAGTCCACCATACTTCTCCATTTTGGAATCTCTAAGAAGCCTCATGTACCCCTTCTCCCCCCATTTAGCAGTACCCCACGAGTTCTTGATAATCCAATACCTTTTTCCATTCTTCGTGGTGCCATAACCAACAATAGCTATTGTATGTGACATATTTTCACCACAGTCTTTTTCGAAAATACCCTACCAAAAATGAAAGTAAACGTAAAAATTAGTTGTTGATCACAAAAGTCAAAACTAAAATTTATGTGAAGACCAAAAGTTGTATATATCTACCTCTCGGTAACTATCGAAATCATTATTAACAGATATGGAAGCAACTACCGGTTGTGAGGCAACCGCCATTTGCAAGGCAAGCTCGTTGTAGGGGACTCTACATACTCCATCAATTTTTACAACAGGAGAAAACTTGGCCTGCAAAAAAAAATAAGTCTCGTCAAATTTAAGTTACAATATTGTTTTATTATTGTTATTATTAAATATTATTATTGAGAAATTGCTTCAACACACCTTAGCGATATCACAGTCACCATACTTCCCTCTAAACGGATAGGTTTTCTCTAAACAGATGCCGTAGTCACGAATATAAGCAAGTGCGACATCTGGGTGACCCCCACACTCTCTTTGCTTATTCGACGAGTGACAGTCCGTTACTTGCTGCACTGATAAATCAACTAGTTCTCCAGTTACTAGCTTATGAAGTGATTCAACAACGGCCACCGCCGCAAACGCCCAGCAGTTGCCTAATCCACGTTGATTTTTCACTTCCGTTACAGCACCACTTTTTCTCCAATCAACTTGTTTGGGCAAGTTGATACGTTTCTTGATTTCTTCACTGGATCGCTCATAGTTTCTCAGAGAGTTTGGAGATACTGTAAATATCGTGGAGCCTTTAAAAAATGAATGTGAATGTCTCTGAATTATAACGGGAAGAGTTCTCCTCAACATCATGACCTGGGTATATCAAAATGTATAATAAGAAACTAATATAAAAATAATTAAACATCGGTCGAAATTGTATACATAAACAAACAATTGTGACTATAAATAAATCATTAGTTTTAAATGGTTTTTTTCATAAATTAATTTTAAAGTCTTTTTCATTTTAAACAAACAATTCTGTTACTCGTTGTACGTACAACCCTGGCGTCCATTTCATTTTCGTTTTCACTTTGTTCCAGAATCATCCAACAATAAATCTTCCATTTTATTTTATTTTTTAATTTTCTGGATCTGTTTCGTGTTTTTGGAAATATTTTGGTAAAGAAATTTCGTTGCAGAAATCTACTCCGGTCACTATTTTCCGACCACCAACCACCGCCGCCGGTGGCGGTTCCGTGAATCCAACCGGAGACCTAAATGGCGATTCCGGCGTCACGTACTGGTTTAATCTGACGGAAAACCAAGTTTTTTGTTACTTGTTAGCCCAGTATCTCTGGCCACCGGTGATGCATCAATCGATGCATCCATGGCCTCCATTTCATTTTCATTTCGTTTTGTTCCAGAAATCAGAATGATCCATCAATTAATCTTCCTTTTTTTAAATTTTCTGGATCTGTTTTGTGTTTTTGGAAAAGTTTTGGTAAAGAAACTTCATTGCAGAAATCTATGTTATGCCAGTCACTATTTCGGACAACCGCCGGCGGCGGCGGTTCCGTGAATCCAACCGGAGACCTAAATGGCGATTCCGGCGTCACGTACTGCTTTAATCTGACAGAAAACTAAGTTTGTTGTTACTTGTTAGCCCAGTATCTCTGGCCACCGGTGATGCATCTATCGATGCATCCATGGCCGGTGGTTTGGTACGTACGACTGACGTGTGACGATGATAACGCCAACGCCGTTAATAGGAAAAATAGTAGAAATTATAAATTTGTGCTTTCTCTCTCTCTATAGCCAGATTCAAAGTTATAATATATATACCTGTGATAGAAGCAGCAGCTAACGCCGTTAATCTGAAAAACGATGATGATGATGATACTGCTTCAAATCTATGTACCGGCGGCGGCGGCGGCGGCGTCTCCGTGAATCCGTCCGGCGATCTAGATAACCACCGTTAACAATGTACAATGACGGAAAACAGAATGAACCACCGTCAACGTAGGGTTTTGATTTGATGGAAGATCATGATGTATGAATGTGATGATGATGGTGGTGGAGGTATGAAAAATGTATGTGAGGGTTAATGATGATGATGATGATGATGGTGGTGGTGATATGATATATGGAGTGGAAGGCAGCAAGCAAGCAGTTGATATATATTTGAACACACAAATTTGTTTTTTGTATGTATATAAAATTTTCACTCTCTCTATAGTTAGTTGCTTTTTGTATGTATATGTTTTCTTACACTCTCTCTGGTTACTCTGAGCACGCACAGCAGAGGAATACCTACACCTAGCTAGGTCGAATATTATCTTAATTACTTTTTTGATGAAAAATGTTGAGGAGCTTATTATGGATATATCATGTGTATGTAATTATTATCTTAATTCTCGGTGGTGTACTGTACTAAATATGCGTGCAAGCAAAAAAGTACAATTTTGTTTTAATTCTCGGTGATTCATTATTTTTTGTAATATATGTATGTTTTAATTAAGTCTTGTCGTTTGCGATTAGAAGTGCGAGGGGGTTTTTCCGACTACAGATTTGTTACCCGTTAATTAGCGTCACATTCTCGATAAAAAGTGTTTGTCGATAACCACCTTTGAATTTTCATGTATATATATGTAGTCTATTATGTTAATACTGATATAGAATTAAGCATGTGAAGCATCACCACTCTTAATTAATTGCTTTCCTTGCAAGTTTAATCTTTCGGGTGTCAAATATATTAGGTTCGAATAAACCAATAAACGTTATGTCTAATTAATGACGACGATCACTATATATCTTTCTTATTTATTCTTCTTTTTAGGGGCTTCGTGTGGTGTTTCGGGATATTAAGACTTCCGGTTTGTATAATGTGACGAAAGTTCTTGTTAAATGGGTTGGAGGGTCTAACACGACACAAAATTGAAAAATTGACATGTACCCAAGAAACATATATATCAGATATATAAATTAAAATACGACATGGATATTTACGGATTAACACAAAAGCTACTAGTTTAACCCAGTTATTATTATTAATATTATTATATATACTACTACTACTATTATTACTAATATACTATTTTATACTATATTGGTTGATCTCCTTCAAATCATTTCAAAACCGGATTCTCATGCATGCGTCGCTTGGGAAGCCCTTCAATGACATTGAGAATTCCCGTTCTCTCCACTTGGAACACAAGTTTGCTAAAACCAAACTTGATTCGTATAGTACCCGAATATCACGTCCTAGTAAGCATCGAAGGAATTAAGAAATCAACTTGCCAATATCAAGGTTCCGAGTGAAATTAAACGCCGTTCTTCAATTGATCGTGGGACTTAACGATCAATTAAATGAGGTTTCATGAAACACGTTCAACAAAGCTCATTCTAGATATATCAACTTCTTCGTCATCGTCTGCACTCCAAAAGAATTGATCTAAAAGCCACAATTGTCAATTTTAAATACTTGAAACAGAAATCGTAATGAGGTTTGGATGTTAACTTGATTCGAATTATTTTACCTTCGTATAATTTTATTTTTTAGGTTCTAGACTTTAACGAGTTAATTAAAATAGTGAGTATTGGATATCTATTAATGAAACTGATTACTTGTTTAAGAACACTAATAAAATGTTGAACATTAAATTTGAATTTCACATGTCTTCTGAAAAGCAAATACAAGGACACAGAAATATTAATTTGTCCTGTATATATTACCTCATAATCTCATATATCGTATAGTTTAGAGGGTCCATTATGTAAATTTGTCTTCTATATATACAGAGAATTGTACGTAAATCTCAATTATTTAGTCAGTCAATACAATATTATACACTTTTATCCTTACACGAAATCCGGTCATTAGTGGCGATATCATTAGCCGCGACAAGGGTTAATAGCGGCGACAAGTCGCCGGTATGGATTCTTAATCCGCCTGCGTATTCTAGATCTAAATCTGACCGTCTAATAATTCTTAATCTGCCTGCGTATTTTTTCTTGTCGTTTGCGTTTACTTGAAGAATGCAAGGGTTTTTCCGACTACAAATTTCTCAACTGTTAATTAGTGTCGGATTTTCGACAAAAAGTGTTTGTCGGAAACAAACCTTTGAATTCTTTAGTATATGGTCTATTATGTTATTACTAATATATAATTAAGCATTTGAAGCATCACCACTTTATCCCGAATAATAAACATTTAAATAGTATACATGTGTTTTTTTTAATTGATATAGACATGATACGCTCTCTATATATTGTTGACATAAACGTATAAAACCTAGCTAATTTATCCATAATATATAGCATATACTAATAAAAAATACATTGATGATACTAATTCTACATATAGACTAATTAGAAGGTGCTATATTAAATGAGTGTTATGTCCGTTAATGTTTATGGTATGTAAACACCGAAGAAAAACCTAAGTAGTGATATATATACGGATTACATGCGGGATGAAATATTTAAGACAATTTACATTAATGCATGTTAATTTGTTGGAGCATTTAAAATGACACAATCTAATAGTTTATTTAGAATCTTTACAGAAATTTAAGTCTAATTAATTAGTGGAGTGTGGATTAATTGGGATGAAAATTCCGAGCTTGTTGTTAGTTGTATATCGGATCCAACATAGATTAATTAAAGATGCACTCTTAATTAATTATTTTCGTTGCAAGTTTAATCTTTCGGGTGTCAAATATATAAGCTTCGAATACGGGTGTGAACTTTTTTATCCGACCCGATCGAAAACATGACACAAACTCAACCTAAAATAAGCAGGTTTAGGTTTTAGTATAAACAAGGTCGGATCGATCACTTTCGGTCAAACCTACGAACCCGTTTAGCTAAACGGTTCCTATCCAGGTTGAACTCGTCGGATTGGCAGTTTAATTTGTTTAACCCATTTATTTTATATTCTTTTACTTTTAAATGTATTTTATGCTTAACGTCCTATTTATTTTATATTCTTTTATTTTTAAATGTATTGTATGTTATAATTAACTTTGGAAAAAAAATCGTGTCAAACGAGTCATTTTTGAGTCAACCTAAAAATATTCGTGTTGTTTTCGGGTTAATGTGTGTGATATGATTTCCGGGTTTGGGTTCGTGTCCAATTTTTCCGAGTTGGGTCGGGTTGACCTGCCAACCCGCGAACACAAACCGTTTAGCACCCCTAGCTTCGGATGTGGTTCTGAAAATTGTCGACTAGTAAACCCAATTAACTTTGTCTAATTAATGACGTCAATCGCTACTTTTCTTATTTATTCTTACTTCGGATGGGCTTTCATGGTGACGTTTCAGGATATTATGACTTCTGGTTTGTATAATGTTGCGAAAGTGCGTGTTAAATAGGTTGGGAGGTTTAACACGATAGAAAATTGAAAATTTGACATGAACCCAAAAAACAAATCAGATATATGAATCAAAGCACGATATAGATATTTACGGGTTAACATAATCACTACTAAATCCTAATCTTTAAATTTCATATTGAGTTCGTGTTTAATGTTGGAGTCGTTTCAGAAATTTATATACTTACAGGCTTAGGTGGGGTTTAGAATCTTTAAAACTAATTCATTCTTAGTTTTTTTTCTTAAACGATAAACAAATTAATGATAAAACTACCAAGATGTTAGAATTAATTCATTTTAGTTTGCAAGTAAATTTTGAATAAACATAGGTCGCTCGCGGAGGAGATAACAATCTTTAAACATATTATTTACCTTTTATTTTCTTTTTTTTAAATACTTTATTTATCATACTAGAACGCATATAATACATGGGTTAAATAAAAGCAACATACTTCAAACAATATTTTCTATAAATATTTTTCGGTTAGATGTCATCGCCCATTTGTAAAATAAGAAATAATTAATAGTTAAAAATCACAATTAAAAGTAATAAAGAATTAAAAATTACGAAATATATTTTAGGAAAATTGGATTTAAATAATCCCAAGTTTTGAGTGTTGGCCGCCAATAATCCCACTTTTAATAATAACTCCCAGTGGTCCCAACTTTCAACCTATTTATTTCTAATGGTCCCGCAGTTAAAAACTTAACACCGTTAAGTTTATTGCTGATGTGACACCTGAGTTGGATTTTATTTATTTTTTATTTTCTAATCTCTGCCATGTCATATTAACCCAACCCAGCCAAACACTCCCCTTCCCCTTTCTTTGTCTGTGTGTGTGTCGAGATAAACAGGAGAAGAAAATCGGCGATGGCCGGCGACAATCCGGCGACTCTCAATCGGCCTCCGGCAACTATCAAACAACCATTGTCTAGGACGGGTTTAAGGTCCAGTTTTGGTTGCACAATTGGAGTCGCTTGAGTGCTTTTAAGGATGTTTTCCCTAATCTGAGAAGTTCAAAAATGCTTCTGTGGATCGGCGGCTTATTAAGCAAAACAATTATTTCCCTTTGGGCCATTGGGAATGGATCTGTGAGAGCCTTCCATCGGAAGCTAATGCTCAATTGCGTTGTCTTTTTGGCGGTCGAAAGGTTATTAATTCCAACAACAATCATGATAAATGGGATTTATGGATCAAAGACTTTAAAGTTTAAACAGTTGTTCATAAATTGTTTGAATCTAAAATTGGGGGGTGGGGGGTGGAGGGGTGGGGTGGGGGACGGTGGTCTTTTGATAGTTGCCGGAGGCTGATTGAGAGTCGCCGGATGGTCGCCGGCCATCGCCGGTTTTCTTCTCCTGTTTATCTCGACACACACAGACAAAAAAGGGGGAAGGGGAGTGTTTGGCTGGGTTGGGTTAATATGACGTGGCAGAGATTAAAAAATAAAAAATAAATAAAATCCAACTCAGGTGCCACATCTGCAATAAACTTAATGGTGTTAAGTTTTTTAACGGCGGGACCATTAGAAATAAATAGGTTAAAAGTTGGGACCACTGGGAGTTATTATAAAAAGTGGGATTATTGCCGGCCAACCCTCAAAATTTGGGATTATTTAAATCCAATTTTCCTATATTTTAAGATAAGATATAATTAAAATGTTATTCTAATTTATTAACTTTTAATAGATAGTTGGTAATTCATGCATAATTTTCTTATTACTGGAATAACGTTACATTACATTAAATAAAAAAACTAAAGTTATATTTCATAATATGACATTGGTGACTTTACCCTCTTTATAAAAAAATAATATTTAGAGCATGTATCCACTTGTATATTTGGAAAAGCACCATACGCCTGACCATGTTTGGAAAATAGTTGTTTAAAAAATAATATAATTAATTTATGATTTGACAAACTTCAGACTTTAAGTTTTTCTAGAAAGTTAGGTGAGTGTAGAGTTTCAACAAGATTATGATGAAAACAGTTTCATTGGTGAGTACAAAATTTGAATTATAATAAAATATTATAATGTTACAACGATAAAAAATATTATCTCGATATTCATTAGACAACTTACAATTAAATTAGTCATGATATTTAGAATTTTCAAATTGGATGAACATTGATCATTTGATATGGTAGAAAAACTATTCAGTAATGGATCTTATGAACATGATTTTTGTCAATGAATTTCTTTATAAAGAATATCATCCACAATGTTGATTGAATCTTTAAAACAATATGAGGTATTCATTTATTAAAATATTAAATAGTATTTACTCAATTATATTTGAAAACACACTAAATAAGTATTTACTGGTATTTTATAAGTTTTTTTTGGTATTTATTAAAATGAACATAATAATAATTTATAAACATAATTTTAATTTATAATAAGATGTATATTAATATATGGTTATCATAATTACATAAATATAAATAAATAAATGAAACTATATCATGGTTATAAAATAGGAAATAATTTCCAATCAAAAGGAATTTTTTAGAGAGTAAATTTAGGAGGGAAAACCTTTGTGGGAATGAATCTAGTGTTGACATGTGTTAACAATAGTAATTGTTTATTAGAGTAGGAAGATAAATTGACTTTTCTCTTAGAACTTATTATTTTAAAAAAAAAATCTATATAAAACCATTCCTTGTTGACTCCAATATGAATTTTATTCTGAACTAAGTAACTTTTTTTATAAATAGGGTGTTATTTATAACAAGATTTTACAAGTTGTGTGTTGTCACGAGATAATATGGATATACAAAATAGTTAAATTTCTATAACGATATATAAAAAAACGTAAATAAAAAACATATAACGACTAAATTGTTTCAAACAACAGGGGCGGATGTAGCTCAATGGTAGAAGTAGCGTCCGCCACCATCAAACAAAAAAGTTTGTTACAAAAAAAACTTTATAAAAAACAAAAAGAAAACAATAATTATAAAAAAATCCAAAAAAATTAACTATAAAATATACTTTAAAAGAAATAATATAATAATACATTGTTAAATATTATATTGAAGTTTAATAAGTCAAGAATATAACATTGTAATTTAATTGGTTTAAAGTTGTATTTTGTTGGTCAATTGTTAGTCAATTTGACAAGTAAAGAATTAATACTCTTCTCTTTTAAATTTTAAGAAACAAAAACTTTTTAACATTATGTGGTATACTTGCATTCGCTTTTTAGTTAAAAGAAAAATAAAATGTCTTAGTTTTCTTTAGGCTAAAAATAAAGGGAAGTGGATGAACCTCGTCTTAGAGAATTATGATAAGTTTAATATATATGTAATTGCATCCCTTGTTTGTTTGTTCGTCTTACCTAACGACTTGTTAGACGGGCGGTTTTTGGTTTAATGATATCTCTGTTTAAAAAGAAAATATGGTACACTTTACAAACAATAACCTGATGCTATCCATATATGCTAGGTATAATGGTGGGACCCAGCAATCAATGTGAGCACCCTGAATGAAAGAATGTGTGTGTTATTTGGACAGCCATTCTCTCTGTGGCAACAAACAGATTTGCTTTTGTTTTCGGTGATTCTATTTGGACACCCCTTTTCTCCGATTTAACAATTCGAAAGGACAGTCAATCTTTTTACTACCGGAGGCTCGCATGGTAGCGGTGGATTCTGGTTCTCGACCACGATCACAACATATCCACACCTTGTACTTAAATTTTGAGCCCTTGTTACGTTTCGTCCGTCTCTTCCCAAGCGAGTAACCGTTTTCAAACCCTAATTGTTTGGCCCAGAGATACACCTTCTCGGAATCCATAAAAACCTATAATAACAGTACAGTTAGAATAATATAGTATAAAACACAATAGTAAATTTTCAAAGTTTAGATTATGCCTTACCAAGTCACCAAAACTATAATCCACGTCAGGCGGGCGAATTTTATAAGTCTCGTGAGGTGGGCTCGCTAAACCATCATCATCACTAACATGTTCCTGCTTCATTGGCGGGGGTGATGATGGGTCACCTAGTGGTACCGTTGAAGGTCCAGTACTAAAGCCGTAGTACTCACCGTCATAATCAGAACCGACGTGGGGCGCCCATGACGACCGTGGTACTTCATCATGGTTATATTGTTGGCTGTGTTGAGGTTGATTGTCATAAGTAGAACCAATGTCGGGAACTTGACTCCACTCCGGTGAATTTGAACCGTAGACGTAATAATCCTCCGGTAGCTAAACGAAAGAAAAACGGGTATTTACTATTTTGGACAATATAAAGGTATTTAATCGTATCAAATTCAAGTAATTGCTCGCCTGGTTCAGATCGAACTGTGAAAACGACTGGTTAGAGGACTGAACGCTGTAATCCTGCTTAAAATAATATAATAATAATATTAAATAATAATATAATAATAATAATAATATTAAATCAATAATAATAAATAATAATAATAATAAATAATAATAATAATAATAATAATAATAAATAATAATAATAATAATAATAAATAATAATAATAATAATAATAAATAATAATAATAATAATAATAATAATAATAATAATAATAATAACAATAACGGTAGTTTAAACTAAATAATAATAATAATAATAATAAATAATAATAATAAAATAATAATAATAATAATAATAAATAATAATAACGGTAGTTTAAACTAAATAGGTATTTAGTCATATCAAGTAATTTCTCGCCTGATTCAGATCGAAGTGAGAAACCGACTGGTTAGAGGACTGAACGCCACAATCCTGCTAAGAAAGAAAACTAATTACAAAAAAATAACAATAATTTTAACAGTAAATTAACATAAATACAAACGCTTAATATTAACAAAACAAGAAAACAACCTTCCTAATTAATGGAAACTTAAACATAATAAACTATTTGATAACTAAACACTATGACTAAAAAATAAAAAATAAAATCAATTAAACGTTTACCTGGTTTGTTTCGGGAACCCACGTCGGATCAGAAGAAGAAGAGTCTCCATTGAATATGAAATCGTAATACGACATCCGTATATAATTTGAGAAAAGAAAAAAAAACAAATGAATGAGAGTGAGGAGGTTGGAGAAATAGGACTCCACGGTTAATGGAACTAGTGAGTTTAAATAAGAGATGAACCGGGCCGGTTCAAGTAAAAAGGGGCGGTTTGGTGATGTGTCGGATCCTCGTTGAAAAGCGACCTAAACAGCCCCGGTTCGACTGAACCGCCCCAGTTTAGCCCCAGTCAAACCTCGTACTATGACTCTGCGACGGAATGACGGTTTTGTTTTTTTCCCGAACCGGGCCGGTTCAACCTATCCGCCCCGGATTGCAGTGTGAGTTTTGGAGGTGAGGGTGTCTGTACAGCATCTCCCTTTGTTTTTACCCCCTGATGGATGATCCTGATTCTCTGAAACTTATAATCTTTTTTGTTCCCCAAAAAGAAATACAGCTTTTTCGATCGCTACTCCGAGTCTCCAACGTCCAAACAACATTTTTAATAACTAATAACAATCTCAATACTTTTAATAAATAAATAAATAAACTAAAAGCACTTAAATAAATTCTGGGATTCCTATTTTAGTAAATAAACTTCCATCAATACTTTTTCCATTGCTATTATACTTAACATTGACACCGTAAGAGTCAAAGTTAGTTATTTGACGGTTTTACCCACGTACTACAGATCTGGACCGTTCAATGTAAGCAAGATTTAATCTCAGCCGTATGCATCAGATGGTTTTAAAACCATAATTCAGTTATATTGACCAAATTTCGTCAGCAGTGACGTCATCGTCAACTGTATTGCAGTTTAGTCCCAATACTTCCACGTCGCCGATAACTCCCCCTGAAATACAGTCCGATAAATCTCTCTCTGGAGGTTAATTACGTCTCTCACGTCTCTCTCTAGATAGGAGGTCGCCGCTTAATCGATTGTCTCTTGAATTTGCTTTTCAAGATTCTATCCTTCTGCTTGAACTTTGCTTCTTCTCCGGCTAACTTCGACGTCATCTCCGACCGTGTTCTCCGTTCGTCAAGTACAAATTGGTGGGGTCGTTCTCTTGTGGAGTTGTGGATCAAAGGGCTTGCAGCAATGAGGATTGAGGATCGATTTTGTCGGTAAGTTTCTGATTGCATTTCACTCTTTCGTTTTTTTATCGCCGACTCACACTGAGAGAGCATCAAAGATGAAGATGGATTCATGAAGATGTCTGAGTGGCAAAAGATGAACAGAGGAGACGAATCGTCAACGGCTATTCCCAATGCTTCAATCCCAATCTATTCAGGTATCATATTATCATTCGTAATTTTGTCCTTCATTTTCATCCTAGATTCCCAATCGAAAGGAGAGTGGAGATGGTGACTTTGAAGGGCAATTTACCAAGGATTCTACTTCTACCCTCATCGTTCTCCCCACCTTCACAAACGGTGTTTCATTTAGAACAAGGTACAATTTCTTTGCCTATTAGTAGTACATTTTCAACCTTATGCAATTAGGGCTTAATTAAATATTCTAATTGCATTACTCTTTTGTTCAGTAGTTTAGTCTTCGCAAATACATATCTTGATTACTTTGATTTGATATAGTTTGACTGGTCGGACACTTCAGCATTTTAGCGCTCCTAATTTGGGGTTTTGATTGGTTTGAAGAGAAATTGGGTGCTAGATTTTTGTTGTTAAAGATAACAGACTTGATAATATGAGATTATTACTCAACTTTGCATACTTCACTTTGTTCCTTGTATAAAATATTCGTAAAGGCAGCAAAATGAGCTGGCAGATGAAGTCAAAGCAGGTTCCCTGATGGGCAATTTTGAAAACAGGTCCATTGTCAAATTGGTCAGATTATATCAATAACAGCCTATATGTTTAAATATAATTAGAAAATTCTTCTTCGTTAATAAATATTGAAGTTGTTTCTATGGCTCTATGCACATTTTATATATCGATGGTCATTTATGAGTGAAGTTAAGAAGTGGGCAATATTGATTCTATAAAAAAAATGAGCTTAAAAGATAATAAGATTGGAAGTATAAAACTCTCATATTTATTAAAAATGAAGTATGCATAATGGGTAACTTGGACTTCTGCTGCATGGCTTGAACTGCGAGTCTCAAAATTTTCGTAATTTTATCTGTCAAAAAATACTTAATACTTAGTGTTGATAATTATTGCAGCTCAACAAGAAGATACCTACTCGAAACAAAAAATGGGTTAAAGTTCCAATGATATATTGGAACTATACTCGAAAAGTTGTGCTTACAATGGAATGGATCGATGGTATTAATCTTAATAATGATATATTGGAACTATACTCGAAAACTTGATCACATTTTTTTTATTCTGATGTTTTTTTCTCTCAGTATGATACATTCGATATTGGTTTCATAACAACATATGACTTTAATGCTGATATTTTGTAAGCAACTTATCCATCTGTAGCAAAGAGACTAAATGGTGACTGGATTAGGGATCACACAATTCCTGTTGTAACTGGCTTCCTTGGAAATGTCTTATATTTACACGATCTAGATTTCTTTATAGAGTTTGATTTTCTATAATGTCTGTCATGAAGTTTTGGTAAATATATTATTTAACAGCAGACCACAAACAATTGATGGTTTAATTTCCATAGTTTGCTCTTAGGGTTGTTAAGTTTCCTTAAATTATCCTTAGTGTTTTTATATTTCCGTAAATTATTCCAGTATTGTTTACCTTACATCAATAATCTTAGGGTTGGAGAACCTGTGCTGTGTTGTAACTACACTGGGTAAAGGTGGTAGTGATTTGGCTACCAGCACCATTGGTAAAGCACTTGGATTGCAGGAAATTCAGGTTAGTGAAGCTCTCAAAAATCTTAAAAGGGAATGGGTCACACGGGTGGTTCTTCTTTTAATATTTGACAGAGTAATTCCACCGGCGTAATCAACGTCCCACATTGGTTTTCTGAAAGTCGTACTTAACTCTTTAGCATAAATTTCAGCTAAGCCGAGCAAATATAACAAACATCTGTGGGCTTTTATAACTTAATTTATGTGTTAGTTCTATATTAACAGACCTAATTCTTTTAATCTTACTAATCTTCTATAGGTTTTTATTTCTGACATATTCTTATATTCTCTGAACCTTTAACTTGAGAATTTATTTTGTAGTTATGAAGTTTATTACACTTACAAATGTTAATACCAAATTTTCTTATATAACAAATTTTGCCTAACAGTCAAAGTAGCCAACATCAACACATCTCCCTCTGCTACACATCCCTTTTTTTTTTCATATATCTGTGCTTTTTTTTATACGTTTGAGGATTCTTACTTCTGTTTGATGATTGTTAGTATTTGTAATTTCCAAATTGGTTGTGGAACACACACTGGAACCTACAAATCAAGTAGGTGTGTTAAATTGGTTTCTGGGTTTTGCATTTGAATTGTTCCATTAGTTGATGGGTGTGGGCAATTTCACTCACTGCAATTGTGAGGAGTTCATCAGATTTGTGCTTCATGTTGTCAATATCATGGATCCAATAATAATGGGCAGTAAGTTTTTCAGCTTATACTTATATTAAATGGTATTAATTTTGCTAATTGATACTAACATTTCACTTTAAATGCAGATGGTCTTATAACATGTCACAGAAAATCCATAAGGTTATACTTATTTTCTCCTTGCACATTATTATGTAGTGCACATGATGAATAAACTTCTATTCTTTTTATATGAAATATATAGGAGGGCTGGAGGGTATATGTGCAGATGATACCTTTATTTTCTTTAATGAAAAAAGAAGAAGCACAAAAATGTGTGGATCATTGGTGTTCTAAGAGAGATGAATTGAATGATAAATTATGTAATCATTATAATATACGTTTCTTAGAAGTATTATAACTTTCATTTGAGAATCCTACGTGAAGAAATCAAGCTCATGCAAATTTTATTTATTAGTTAAGCAGTTTGTCAAAACACTTTTTACCATGTTTTTCATTTATATATAACTACTATCGGGACTACGATTAAAACTAAAAAAAACTATAATTCTAACATATAATGAGGCTATATGCATTCCCAAGTTTATCCATTTGACATGTTCTCTTTTTTATCTGAATTTTTGTTTGACCCGTTGAAGAACCCAAATCAATCCACTTATAAGTAAACGGTCAAAATTGTCACTTCTACTACTACCATGTATGTATTTGAATAGTCAAATGACATGCAGAGCTTGGCCATTTGTCAGCAACGATCAAATCATTGACTCAGAATGAAGAATGAAAAGTGGGGAGGAGTAGGCTTGCAATCATCCCTCTCTAGTGTCATATGGAAGAATTTGATCTAAAAGTTATGCTAGAATTTCAAAACTAGCTAATAAGCAGAAATGGCAAGGTACAATATCAACTTATAACATTTGTGTTGTTGAAAGTAGTAATTTTTTGAATTTACCTACCTTTATTACAAGATTTTGGTGATTAATTTTGACAATAAACTCAATTCTTCGTCGATACATACCTGTGGGGCAAAAATTCATGACACACTATAGACAGAATCTTAAATGTGATTTGTGTTACAAGGGGAGTACAAAACCATGACTATCCATCAAAGGTGTACAATACAAATTGCTTATAATTTTTATTTTGTTAGTATATTTTCTCTTTTCTATAAAATATTCATATCATTATTGCTAGACTGAAATTGATTTATATGCTATGTTATTATTTAGTTTTAACCAATATTTACCAATAATTCCTAGCTCAATTGGCTAGGTGAAGGTACCCAAGACATTATAAAGGGGAGGTCTTGGGTTCAAGTCCCACTTGTAACAAAAAATAAATAAATGGGGGTTACAAGTTGGGCCAGGGGGTTTTTCTCACCTATGATGAGTTTTCTCCTGATGGGGATTGGAGATGATCGGGTGGGTGGGTAATGCCACCATCAGTGATCCAAATTTGCCGTTCAAAAAAAAAAGAAATTAAGAGGGATTTATTTGGGATTATAATTTGGAATACAGGGACTTTTTAGGAATTCTTAAAAAGAATTGTTCTTGCAATATATTATTAAGATCCGATCGTGTTTCACCATATAGGTAAATACTAATGACAAAAAATAGAATTTCATAATCCTAATTCAATATGATTAACTTTCTCCAAATGATGACAATCGGCAAATACGTAAACGCAGTTTGCAAACTTTTCTAAAAATGAAAATCTAACGATTATCATTTGACATTGTAAAAGTGAAATTTAATAATTTTAATTTAGCAGCCTAAAATTGTTCTGAAGTTTGAAATAACTATGTAGATCGGGGTCTCATCTAACCCACGTGGAGCAGAAAGACTACCTCAAGTTATTCTTGCTCCGAGTTAGATTTATTTCCTCTTAGATAGTTCGGTAAACCTAGCGAGGTTTGTCCATCTCTTGCTAAAAGTTTTAGTCTTTTTCAATACCTTATGGATTTTGATCATTCATTCTCGACGGACTTGGACCAACCAAGATATGATGTTGTAGCATAGTTTTCTTATTTTGCATATAAAGATTGTATCTAAGGTAAGTGAATATAGAAACTTTGACATGGAAGTAGTGAAAACTAGACTCACCTTTGCTGGTTTTATGTTATGAGACTGTATCTGACGACGACATGGTTTTACTCAGCTCAAGTTAGTCAGCTGGGTTGATTTTGATCGTTGTGTGATTTTAAAATACTACAGGTTGATTGTTATACTTGCACTTTCAAATGGGTTTCTTTTGGCATGATTTTCTAAGGAGGTGTTCGATTTATGTTTTTATATTAATTTTTTGACTATTATTGTTTAGATAAACATAATTTGCTTATGATTATATAGCTCAAGGGTCAAATAGATAGTTCAGGATATCAAATTTCACACTGCAATAGTTTTAGTACAATAAACATATGAATTATGTTTCATATAAGATAAAATAATTAATGTAGAGGTAATAGATCATGAGATAAAATAATTAATGTAGAGGTAATAGATCATGAGAAAAAAAAAATAGAAAATATAATGTAGTGAATATAGAAACTTTGACATGGAAGTAGTGAAAACTAGACTCATCTTTGCTGGTTTTATGTTATGAGACTGTATCTGACGACGACATGGTTTTACTCAGCTCAAGTTAGTCAGTTGGGTTGTTTTTGATCGTTGTGTGATTTTAAAATACTACAGGTTGATTGTTATACTTGCACTTTTAAATGGGTTTCTTTTGGCATGATTATTCAAAGGAGGTGTTCGATTTATGTTTTTATATTAATTTTTTGACTATTATTGTTTAGATAAACATAATTTGCTTATGATTATATAGCTCAAGGGTCAAATAGATAGTTTAGGATATCAAATTTCACACTACCAACTCCACAATCATCATAATAAGAGGCATAAATTATATTTTCTATTTTATTATTTTTTTTTCTCATGATCTATTACCTCTACATTAATTATTTTATCTTATATGAAACATAATTCATATGTTTATTATACTAAAACTATTGCAATCGCTTTTTAAGAGAATATTAGTAGACAAGATAGAATACCGGCCAGTTTACTTATGATTGATAGGTCGATTATGTAATGTTTTTTTTCTAACCGGTTATATGTATAATTAAAAAACAAGTTTAATAAAGAAAATGGTACGGGTAAAATGGGTGGAAAGTTTTCTAGAAGTTGATAATTATTATAGAAATATACAAAGCCTGTAATCATATCTGACACTATTTATCTATATAAGGTTACGTGTAGTCATTGCGTCCTCACTTGGGGGTTATGCGATACGTGGAATCCAACTCATTAGGGGGGTTTGGGGGGAGGGGGGGGGGTGGTTATAAGCAAAGTTGTGTAGTTATAACCCCCTCTCATTTATAACCCAATCATTAAAATATTATTAACTCAAAACAATGAGAAAAAGAAAAAAATGACAACCAATGAGGAAGAAAGAAGTGAAGCGTGATAATCTTCATGCCTGAGACAAATTTTCCACCCATAGCGCCGGGAGGGGGGGGGGGGGTGATGCGGGCGCTATGGGGCACCATGCTAAAAAAAAGTGGGTTTTTACGCCCACTACACACAGCCTAAGTTTATAGTAATTTGGGATAAAAATTATATTGTGTCAACAAAATTCACGGTCTTTAATACCAACACCCGTTTTCTACCCCTATTTAAACAACCATCTAATTTGGCGGAGGGTAAATGGGAGAACCATGAACCGACCTGATAAAAGGTTTCACGGTTTAGTCCGTTCGGTTCGTGGGTTTTAGTGGATCTGACCTGTCTTTGCTCACCCCTAGGCCCTAGCTGGAAGATTATGCACCAAGAATGTCTCACCACATGTTCTTCCTGATATCGTTTTAGATTCGGGCCAAATAAACATACACAAACCAAAGCTCAACTTTGTAAGATAACTTCATATCACACCACATAAATAAAGAATACGTTACCCGGACTGGGACGGGTATGACACTAGTTATTATTGAATAACGTGGATAAAACTATTAACCAAATCAAAAATTTCAGATAAGATGTGTAACATGATTTATGCATGGTTTATTAATATAATTATTTTCTATAGTTTTAGATTATTTTAAATTTCGTTAAAAAATTTATAAGACTATCTATAGTTATAAAGCCTTTTAGACCTTCATGACATTCATCTCAACAACGCGACGTCACGTTATCAAGGTGTGTTGTCATAACACTCTCTCAATATTAAGTTTCTTTTATAAATCTTAATAAACCTTCTATCCAATCAGATTTCAAGAAAATAGATAGGGAGGCATGATAAAGATGATCGCCATGGAGAGATTTGAAAATCATAGCATCCCGAGGGTGGCTTGCCCAGACGTTATGAACGTTACGAGGCCAATATGACGCCCATTACGAGCAGTCTAACAAAATAATCAACTAAAATTTTATTTTAATAAATGAGTGATTTTATAAGAGGAATTTATTTACTAGGTTGAAGTTATTATAATAATTTGCTAAAGTAAAACAACGATGATAAAGGATTAAATTTTGCTTAAATTAATACGTGAAAGAGGATTAACTTTTTTTGAACGGCCAACGAATGCCCCGGAAATCCGGGGACTATTTACACCAGTTGAGCTCATTCTAGGGAAAATCCACCTCCGCGAGCGGCCGGGTGGTAAAACCTAGGAGCTCAGGGATCGAACTTGTGACCTTTCAGCCCCAAGTCTCCCTCATCGCCAATGCCCCTTCCAAAGTGCTGCCCGTAAGAATCGAACATGTGTCTCAAGTAGAGAGCACAGGCTTTCTACCACTACACCATAATGGAAGTTGCGTGAAAGAGGATTAACTGAAAGGTTTTTCTTGAACTCTAAATCTAATTAAAGGGGTGTAGATTATCCAACCGCATAAATGATGAGAGTTTAAATTTTACAATTATAAGGTTTGATGTTATTTGTGAAGAAAAAATTCATATATAAAAAAGTTAAAAAGGGATATAATTGTGTAAACGACCTCTTCTTATTAAGACATAATTAATTATTTGAGTGGGAAAAAAAAATAATTATTTTAAATTTTAATCAACTAATGTTGGCCTTTTATCGATCTTTTTATAAAATTAAATTTGATGAATTATTATGGAACCAAATTCTTAATTAATCACTATATATTTTTATTTGAAATCCATCTTGTAAAGCAAGGGCGGACTCAAGGAGGCATGGGTAGCGCCCGCTACCCCTGAACTTTGACTGCGATGTGTAATTTGTTTATTTTTTCTTACGTTTTCGGTATTTTGCTACCACTGAAATGATTTTTTCGCTACCCCTGAAAATATTGGACGCTACATCTCAAACATATTTATGGTTTTTATTTAGATCTCGACATTAAAATAAATCAAAAGCCCATTAATTAATTAAACCGAACAACTAACAGGTTTGTGCAATTTAAAAATACAAGTTTTAAATTTATAAGTGAAGTGAAACAAATAGAGTAGATAACAAGACTACATCAACATTTAAAAACTGACACATTTTGGGCCCTCAAATTTAACTTAATGCATTTTCGAACAAAAAATTATAATGCATTTTTAATGAAGGGACTGCCGCCCTTGGACCCCACTTTTCTCGGGGGCACTGCCTCCGAACCCCCGTTAGTCCCCACAAAATTTTTTAACGCTATCTCAGAATTTTTTTTCTGAATCCGCCCTTGTTATAGTGTAACATCTAGAAAAAACTATAAAAAAATCATATATAGTATCTTTTTTACCTTTTAACCTCTTAAAAAGGAAGGTACCTACCACAGTACCACGTGCTTTTTCTGGATGAAGCCGAGGGTCTTACTGCTGCTACATTCAAGGTCGGGGAAGGCGGCCCAAACTTTTTCAAGCGCTATGATGAATATTTCTTTCTTCCCTCCCCTTTTAAGGCTATGTGTAATCGGGCGTAATAGGACATCCACTCCTAATATAACGTTCCATATGGCGCCCTTGGCACCCCCCGGGGCGCCATGTTGCATTTTTTCGTCCGTGAGCGTGACCTAGATGGCGCCCTCTTCCCTCTTGACAAGTCAAACTAGCCTTCAATTATTGGTTGATTTTTAACCCCTTTGTCATGTGAGCGACACGTGTCATGTAAGAGACTTTATGACTACACACCCAAATTAATATAACCCTCTTTTGCCATGTCAGCGACACGTGTCGCGTAATGCCCCATGGTGGGGCTTTATGATTACACATAGCCTAAAAAGAAAAACGCGACAGATACACAAGCCTCTTTTGAGAAGAATCTTGCTGCCACCTCATCAGGCTATTCTATAACTAGGGTATTTACGTTCCGGTTATTCCGGCTTTTACATTTTTATGGATCAAACCGGACTTTACTGATAGGGAAAATCTTATCCCTAACCAAACCGGATTATACGGTCTAACCGGACCAGTGTAACTGGTTTTTCTGGTTCAGTTCTATGGGTTAAAACGGTTTGGGCCGCTTATCTTATTCTTGAATAATCTAAACAGAGCCGGAGTTTGTAAAATGCTTCTAGACTTCTAGTAATAAACTTAGCTATATTACATTTACTTCCATTCATTGTAGATAAATTTAACTGCATGTTTCAACGTTGGACATAAGCAGAGAAAGAGGATAAATTTGTATAAAAAGTCACACTTCAACACATATATTTTTGTAATCATTTTTGACAACCAAATTATATAAATAAAATTGGAAACTGTATACAAAGTGTTTTGGTCTGCTCAACGTGGCATGTTTTAAAAAGTATTGACTATTTGACTAGTAACGCAACTGGCCCGGTCCGCAACATCTATCTTGTAAGATGATATCGAGGGTTGGTGAAAACTACTGGACATCGTGATCACTTTAAAAAAAAAATTATGATAAAGCAATTTTACTACATATCAATAACAAAGTTATATTTCATCAAAAACAATTTCGGTTATACACATTTAAAGTTATTAACAATTTTAATAACCCTATTCTATATTAGTATATTAATTAAATATTTTAATTTAAATGAAATTCAGACCCGTCTGGTTTTTTCCGGTTTGAAGATCATAAGTCCGTAATCCGGACCGGTTTTTCCAATGTGAAGATTATTAGTCCGTAAACCAAATTGTGTATTTTTAAACCAAACCAAACTGGCCAATTGACTCGGTTTAAACGGTTTGGTTCAACTTTTCCGGTTTCTAAACACCCTATCTGTAACGATACCCCAATGTAAGTTTGTTGTTGCTCTATTTTTTTTTGTACCCCGTGCCTTATTGTGTTTCTGTAGTGAGTGACTTGGTTGCTCAGAAGATATCTGGGGAAGAAAAACAAAAAACTATTTCAGAGGCGATTGCCCCTGATGCGAAGAAACAGTCAAGATCACCACCCCGCAGTTTGTAGAAGGCTCTGGCGCCCCTTGCTGCCAGAGGTGCGTTGCCATTCCGTGAGATTTTGTCACCGATGCCTGAGGATGTGGCATCGCATACCGGGAGGGATCACCCGCATGGTTAGGTGGCGCGTGCCTTCTACTGATTTGAGTAATGTAATTGTGGGTCAGAGAAATATGTAATTAAAGGGTTTAAAGGTGAAATATGTAAATGTCAATTTCGTTTAACAGAAAATAAAAAAACTGATACATATTAACATATAGAAGCCGAACCTTTGAACATCCATTTAATATCACGACATTCGTACCAACTGAACTAACTCATAAATTAGTTATTATTTATTAAAGGAAAATTGGATTTTAATAATACGAATTTTATCTCGTTGGTCGATAATAATACGAATTCTGATGTTGGCATACAATAATACCAATTTAATAATTCCGTCTCTAGAATGATACACCGTTAGTTTTTTACTAACGGTGTTAGTCCCCTGCTGACGTGGCAATTGTTCAGGGCTGTTTTTGTCATTTCTAAAAATGGAGGGATTATTTGTAATTCTATTAAATAAAGTCTTCTTAATTAAAAAGAAAAAAACAGGAAGAAGAAAGCAACCCGCCTTCGTTTCCCCTGCCGGCGACCACCTCCGGCGACCCGCCTTTGTTCTCCACTTCTCCGACCAAACGCACCCTCCGGCGACCTTCCTCTTTCCCCTGCCAAACTCTCTCTCTCTCTCTACAAAAGCAGAGCAACATTTTCTAAAACCTAGATTGGATCTTAACAACCTACGAGACAAAATCAACCGACTTAATCATCAAAACAACAATAAAAACATCATGGGGGATGTGAAATCTTACCAATGAGGAGGATCCCCTTTTGGTACAGCAAGAACTGATCAAAAGGGAGATGAACAGAGTGGTGTAGAAGCTTCAAAGTGGATTCGAGCTCTAAGAAAGCATAAACCGTACAATTGAAGTCGCCAAATAGGTCAATTTATATAGGAATCGAGTGCGATTCTTTGTAGTGCTGAAGATTCTTTTGTGAAAGGGGGAAAAGGGTTGCGATTATTGGGGGATTTTCTTCACGGGAATAAGTTTGTTAAAAAACACTTTTAATTTTGCAGGGTTTGTAGTTTGCATACACCTCTTGCGGAGGAGGAGTATAATTTTAATTTAATTTTCTTTAACGGAGGCGAAATTTCATAACCCTCTTCTGGCCGGTGGTTTCGGCGTTGGGAGGGTACCGGAGGTCGCCGGAATGTCAACTGAACGACGTTAGGGGGGGGGGGGGGCTGTCGATATCCCTTTTCTTTTTATATTTATAAAAATTTACAAAACAGCCCCTCCATTATAATAAGTTTGTTAAAAAACACTTTTAGTGCCACATCAGCAAGAGACTAACACCGTTAGTAAAAAACTAACGGTGTATTATTCTAGAGACGGAATTGTTAAATTGGTATTATTGTATGCCAACATCAAAATTCGTATTATTTTCGGCCAATGAGCTAAAATTCGTATTATTAAAATCCAATTTTCCTTTATTAAAGCTTTTAACAATATAGATACAGACTTATATATTAACAAGAAAAATTTTAAAAACTGGGCCTAGGCAATCTTTCTTCCCGTCTAGGCCGCGGACCGCCCGTAACCCAAATGGATATTATGTCCAGACTTTAGACGTCTACGCCAGCAAATTGTGATTTTATGGAAAATAATATTTCATAAGGTCATTTGAAAGGCAAAATACAGTGTCTTATTCTATTGCTTAAGTTTAATGCCATGTAGTAGTAACACACGGTTGGTTGCTGAGGTTAGTTGGCTACGGAATCTTTTGCTCGAGCTTCACGGTCTGATTCGCTCCGCCAATTTAGCATATTGTGATAATGTCTTTGTAGTGTACCTTTTGTCCGTAAACAGGTACGCATTGATCACATCTGAGTTGTTCATGTCGCTTCGACATTTCAATACGTTGTTTACAAAGTGTCTTCTTCGCCGCTTGTTTCAGAGCTTTTATATTATATATAGGGAATTGTATTCATTAATTCGTTATTCAATATACAGACCCTATTGATGAGTATCTTAAAGAACTATCAAACTTTTTTTTGGAACGGCTAATTCATTGGCACAAAGGCAACACAACGCCCAACCTAGCAAGAAACTAGGGGGGACACAGACCAACCAAAACAAAAAACAGGAGAGGGACTTACATATCAAATTTATCCCACATCTCCCAAGTAAGACTTAACTATCAAACTAAGAATAATTATATTTTCATATTTCATTATATAATTTAATTGTTTGTTTCGTTATAGTTTAAAATGAATGAAGATTGGTAGTTCATAAAATAGAGAGGTGGATAAATTTTGATAGAGAATAAATATGGAGTAACATATGCTATGTGGTCTAGTTTAATTTATTAGTATAGAGTTATGAAAAAAATGTGATTCAAGGGATATTCAAATCGTCACAACTTAAAATTTGAATTTAAATATTTTGAATGCAAATTAAATATATGGTGAATTTACATGACCACTATTTTTTGAAAAGTGATATTGAGAAGGCTCGTGATCATAAAATCACAAGTTTGATTATCAGAACCGACAAATTTTTCATCTTGTGAAATGTTTGCTATTGGGCTTGAACGTCTATGACGGACAAGGGGGAAGCTTTTAGGGGCCAGACAGGGCCCCGATCTGATGCGTTTTTTTCTTTATAGTGTAGATTTATACTCGTTCGGTCCGAAAAAAAGTTATATACTTAGTTCGGCTATATCCGCCTTTAGTCCAGTCCTATCCCCATTTCAGCCCAAGTTTCACCCCTGATGACGGACATTTAGCATTACACTTGTTGGTTTAGCAAGTGAGTTATGGACACAAATTAGCGTCAATTAGAATTTTCCAATTAATTACTTTTTCTAATTGCAAATTTTGATCACTAATGGGCCACCGGTACCAACCGAGCATCTTCAATCCTCATAAAAAGAAAACTCACCATAGGTGAGAAAACCACCTAGCAAACCTATGACTCCTATCTTTTTTTTTTTGTTACAAGTGAACCCAACAACTCTCAATGTATAAATTATAATGTCTTTGGGTACCTCCCTTTTCGAATTAATTACTACATTTAAACTAACATTTAAACTAACATTTTTTGAAAGGATGTTTTTGAATTTGTTATAAGTTGATTTAAAATAAACTTTCGGATCTTTAATAACGAGCTCTATCTTTATACCCGGGCGGTGACTGAATTGCGCAATTTTTTTTTGAACAGCAATCACATTAACGAAGGAACAGACCACAGCAAGAAGCTAAGGCCCCCAAACTACAAAACAAGAGGAGAGAGATTACATGTTGAAGCTAACCCAATCACACCAATCTATACCTCTACCTTTACACCTATTACTAACCCAAAGATAGCTCCAAGACTTGACTTCCTTTATGATGAAAGCTAACGCCGGCCTCTTCCTCTTGAAAACCGCCTCATTTCTCGCCCGCCAAATACACCAACAAGCCGTAAAAAACACCGCCTTCACCATTAGGGCCTTCCTTGAGCTGCTGTTCCTATCATGCACCCCCACCAGAATGTCTTTGACCGAAAAAAAGGGAAGCAGGGGCAGTTTGCACCACTGCCTAATAATGCTCCAAACCATCTCCGCAAGCTCGCAACCGGTGAAAAGATGATCCACGTTCTCCTCCGCAATGTTACAGAGCGGGCATAAGCCCTGACCAACATTGATATGGCGACGAGAAAGAGCGTCCGCAGTAGGAAGTCTCCCAAGCACCGCTCTCCAAGCGAACACATTAACCTTAATCGGAACCACCTTACACCATTGAAAAATCACCTCTCCGTTCGAAGGATTCGCCAATATCACTAATTCCTTAAGACTTTTAACCGAAAACACACCCCTCGAATTACCACTCCAGCTCCAACCTCCATCCCCTTCAACGAGACAGTTCCGTATATCGACATTAAGCCCCCTCAAGTCCGACTTAGCCCTCATTATTGCCTTCCAAACCCCCGGTAAAACAGGATCCCGAGGCACACCCATGTTACAAGCCCGCACACCATGAATACTCTCCACAACCCTTCGCCATAGCCGATCTTGCTCAGTAAGATATCGCCAAGTCCATTTGGCCAACAAACACGTGTTCGACACGGCAAGCGGGACCAGCCCCAATCCCCCATCCTTGACAGGCCTAAGAATTTGATCACGCGCAATCCAGTGGATTTTGGAGTGCTCCTCATCCCCTCCCCAAAGAAAGCGGAACCTAATCTTTTCAAGTTCCATGATAACCTTTTTGGGGGCCCGATAAAGCGAGAAATAGTACGTTGGGAGACAATCCAACACCGATTTTATAAGCGTTAATCTCCCCCCGATCGACAAATTCTTCGCTTTCCATCCCGAGAGACGAGATTGAAACACCTCCACAACCTTGCTCCAATTTCTTTTTAGGTTCATATTAGCTCCTACAACAAGCCCTAGATAACCAAACGGAAAGTCACACGTACTACACCCCATAAAATCAGCCCACCAGTTCTTCTCCTCGTCCGCCACATTAACCCCATAAAGCCCACATTTTTGCAAGTTGACGTGAAGGCCCGAGACCAAGAAAAAACACCATAAGAGCCTCCTGAGATTGATGAAATTCGCCCCCGACCATTTTCCAATAACCATAGCATCATCTGCAAAGAGAAGATGAGAAATGACCGGCCCGTTATTTGGAGTAGCTAACCCATGGAAAATCCCCATCCCACTGGCTTTCGACATCATCCAATGAAATGCCTCCATCGCCACGATGAAGAGATAAGGGGACAACGGATCTCCTTGCCTCACCCCTTTAAAACAATTAAACTCCCTCGTGGGTGACCCATTAATGATAACCGAAGCCCGGGACGCGGAGATAATCCCGAGAACCCACCTCCTCCAACGCTCCGGAAAGTTCATTTGCTCCAAAATGGACAATAAAAAGCCCCAGTCGAGCGAATCATAGGCTTTATTAAAGTTAATTTTAAAGAAAAACGCCTCCATCTTATTTTTTTTAAGCCAAGATAGAAGCTCATTGATGATTAGCGGGCCATCAACAATATTTCTCTTGGCCACAAAAGCCATTTGCGTCTCTGATATCACCGAATCAATCACACCCTTAATAACAAAGATACTTATTAGTAGCAATACACGAACGTAACCTTGCTAAAAACAGTGGGCCGAAATCCCAATGTACAAAAGCCCATTCCCAAGCCCTCCAAACTGTGGCCGAAACAGAAACATAATGATTACCTTATATATCAATTCAGCTATATTGTCAGTCTCACGTTTTTACTATTATCTCCAGACGTTTTATTTCAATTTGTTGAAGTGGACGGTTTGTGGTGACATGAAGCTCATCTCTCCACGTGTTCTGTCATCTCTCCACGCGTTCTGTCTGATTTCTCTCTCTAAAGTTTCTCTTACTCTTTCTTTCAGACAAGCTAACAAAAAGTTTCTTCTCTCTAAACTTTCTCCGGCTTACTCTCTCTGAGATATTGGGAAAGAAATGTGATGGTTGCCGGCATTGTATCTAATTGATGCCCGCCGGCGTGGTATCTTTTTGGTGCCGCCGGCGTGGTAGCTACTTGGTGCCGCCGACGTGCAATGATATTGGTTGGTTTGGTGTCGTATGTTCTTTGTGACGTTCCTGTCTACATCTGGAACGCCCCTTGCATCGTCGGTTTGATTTTTACACGCCATGCTACTGTCTGTTGCTTCAAAATCATATAGGGTTTTGATTTGGGTTTATTGAGGCGATTTCGTTGTGCATTTCTTTATAAAACCCTGATTTGGTTGCTATGCCTTTGCCCCCAAACTACAATTCCTCCTAAATCGTTGAAAACCCCAATTCCCCAAACAACACAAACCCTTGCGATCTTGCGGATCCCCCAAATCTGTGGTTTCCCCGCCCAAACCATTCTGTCGACAGCAATCGAAGAACATCGTACAATATGGAAAATTTAGAACGCTTTCTAACGGATTCATCCAAAAGTCATCAGCATTTGAAGCGTCTACCACTGTTTTTTACGGAGAATCGAAAGGACATTGAGCGGCTTAGGCAACGTAGTTCATCAGAACGACAAAATCAAAGGCTTGAATGAATGGCGGCGATCGGAAGCTAAACAATGGATGGTGTAATCGATTTGGATAAACTTTGTAACTGGTTTGTTTTTATGGTTTGATTTTGTTTATAAATGCATTCAACAAATTACTATTCTTTAGGTAGAGATTCAAACACACTTCCGCTTTGTATTCAACCTTGAAATTTGGGTATTAAAACTCCTATCTTATCATCAACTGTCCTTAAGTTGTATTATTTTTGTTGCTGACATTTTTTTTATGAATTTGATGTTTTAATTTCATTATACCCATAATTAGGTCAGGTTTACTCAACTGCAAACTTCAAACTTAGGCAAGGATGATGCAATAATCATTGTTGACGAATTGACGGAGATGATGAGATTTAAGGATGAGGCCGAATATCCTCTGTCATGTTTGTAGTTTGCCAAAAGGTATCTTTGTGCGTTGCTGCTGACATTTTCATTTAAAGGTACCTTATCTTTTTAAGTTTATGTTAAAAGTTAAGTGATGGAATAGAAATTGATGTTTAAAAACCATATACATGAGAGCATTATGGTCAAACAAAGAGAGCATATTATTATTATATGAATCATACTTGGTTCCATCAGGCATGATTGGAAAGAACAGTGCAATTTCCTATTAGCTTTGTTCCAAAGCTGAAGTATACTTTTAGTATTTCTCATTATATTAATGTTAAGGGTTATTTGTGTTTACTTACAAGAATAAAAGAAAGTACTGATGTTTAGTTTAAAGTTCTTAACTATGTTTTTGGATTTATTACAGTATCTTAATCTTAATAAGAAATTGTAAAGGTTACAGTGTTTGGTCTGTTTAGTTCACACTAGAGCCACATGATATCTAAACCACTGATTAATAATAAAAATCACATGGATTTTGGAATTCTATACACGGTGCATACATAATTGAGTGGATTAACTCTCAAAACCATAACCTACATATGCTGAGCAACGGAGTATAAGAGAGTAATATGTGTTAAAAGTCGGTTATTTTATTATGCCACATGTGTATAGACCTTTAAATGATAGTTTATTCTTATTTGCGCTTCAAATTGGTTGTATAATTTATGTGTTTATTTTGCTTCAGGCCGTTCTGTTTCGGGATTTTGGTCCAAACATTTGATTGGTGATGTTCTTGGGTTGAAACCCTTCACCACCGAGTGCCCCAATAAGTAAATGCCTAAATCATTCCCTGTAAAGTTGCTAAGTTTTGATGAATAATCCATATCTTTATTTTGATTTTTAAAAGTTGGTGCCTTTTAGCTTCAGATCTGTGAACTTTTGTATTGTTTTGATTTTTAGCTTCATATCTTTATTTTGATTCTTAAAAGGTGGTAGAAGTGTACGTCATCGATGGATCTAGGAAACGATGATGCTTTGTTGGTTTATGGAAACAATGGTAAGTCCGGTTGTTTATGCTCCTTGCTCATTGTTCAGAGGCCCTTTATAGTACTAATATGGTTTGTTCAGCTCATAAAAAGTGAATGATGAGTTCGTAAATAAACTTATAGTTTCTTCATTATTTCAGGTAAATAAAGTTAAGACTTTTTAATATAAAAACATGATTAAATGAATTAGAGGTCCAACATAAAAACTAATTTCTTACCAAGTGCTTTAAAAACAATATGATTGTGTGTAGCAACTTCTTATTTAAATTATTAACGTGAGAAGCAGATGATTAATCATATGCTTCCAGAAGAAATCGAAGAACTTCTTGGGAGTACAATGGTAAATGACATTCTCATGCTCTTCATGTGCACTTGAAACAACATGCATGATTTTGATTGATTATGAAATATATCATTTTAGTTAACGTGGCAGTCTCACATTTCCTACTTACTGTTGATGCCAGACGTTTTATTTCAATTTGTTGAGGTGGGCGGTTTGTGGTAACATGAAGCTCATCTCTCCACGCGTTCTGTCCACTATCAGTATTATGTGATTTCTCTCTTTAAAGTTTCTCTTACTCTTTCTCTTAGACAAGCTAACGAAAGTTTTCTTCTCTATAAACTTTCTCTGGCTTACTCTCTCTGAGATATTGGGAAAGAAATACGATGGTTGTCGGCGTTGTATCTAATTGATGCCTGCCGGTGTGGTATCTTTTTGGTGCCGCTGGCGTGGTAGCTACTTGGTGCCGCCGGCGTTCAATGATTTATTGATAGTTTATGGATGGCTTATGGATGGGTGTTCCCTGAAGTCTATGATGGCTTACTTGATTACAATGGGGCTGTGATGATTTCGAATCTGAGCCGAGTTTCATCTAAAAAATTTACATGATGAGCAATGGTTTATGAATGGTTTATGCATCCTTAATGGATTGCTTATGGATGGTTACTGAGGCGATGCTGCCAACGAAATAATATGTCCCTTTGAGCATATGGTGAATTTTTTCTAAGGCTAAGTTGTTGAACTTATGTTGCTGGTGACGATGTGAACTTTCTAAATATGTCCCTTTGAGACTATGATGAATTTGTTCTGAGCCTAAGTTGTTGAACTTATGTTGCTGGTGACGGTCTGAACTTTCTAAATATGTCCCTTTGAGCCTATGATGAATTTTTCTGAGGCTAAGTTGTTGAACTTATGTTGCTGGTGATGATGTGAACTTTCTAAATATGTCCCTTTGCGCCTATGATGATTTTTTTCACGGTTAAACTTAGTTTTTGGTTTTAGTGCCTTTGTATTCTTAAATATGTACCACTTTGCAGCTCTTAGCAGCTATCAACATTTGCTGGTATTTCATTCTTTCCAAGTTGTATTTCATTTTTGGCTTGGCTGCTTATTTCCCGGTTCAATGTCGGTTAGATTTCATTTACTTGATGGTAGTATGGAATTCTGTATGGTTTCTACGGCTGGAAATTGGCTGTGATGATTAGTGTTTTCTAACCTGAGCCAATACAATGATCATTGCGGATTGAAATGATATAATTTAAAACATGCATGCTGAAATGAGAAAATCAATCATGTTAGTTGGGGCTATGATGATCCCATAACGATCTGAGATCTAATGGTAGGGATAGTGTTTGCTTAAAGGCTATGATGATTTCGTTCTAAGCCTTTATTGTTACAATTATGGATTTGAAATTGGAAAAGGTCTCAAGCCTTCTTTTGTTACCAATCTGGATTTCATACTGAAAGGGTATTGCTATGATAATTCCGACTGTGATTACCGTTGCCTGTGATGATTATATCCCTTTTCTTACCGTTTTGCTTTATATTTCTGTTCATTATCTTTGGTTGCAGGTAAAATTGTGCAGTGATAGTTCCTAAAGACCGGTTAGGAAGTCGAAGTCACAAAAATTCCCACCAATAACTTTATATTTATTGTCTCAGCAAATCTTTTTAGATTTGAGCGTCATTATAGTTTAATTATACTTTAAATTAATTGAGCATGTTTTTGGTTTTGATCCTAATATTTACTTTGCATTAATTTTTACTAATTCGACCCATTTGACCCATTTCGTTTGCAGGTGATTTTATGAGTTAGACCGGTACAGGCAACCCAACCTATTCTTAGGTATATTAATTATTCTTTAGATCTTTGGCTCTTTTCCTTTTAGCAAGATAGACATATAGTGAAATCAATGTCTGTGTTTGTTTTATACTCACATGCAGTTTTTCTTTAATTTGTGTTGATGGTTTTTATCTTCTTATATGACGTCTATCTTTTTACCTGATTTTAGGGTTTTTTGTTCTTAAGTGATTTTATTTGATTAAGTGTTTATATTTATGAGATTTGGATATAATTCTTTTTATTTGAGCAGGGCAAGCAATGCAACAGAGGAGGTGGAAGCATGCCATCTACAAACCAAGGTTGTTTCCACTCCCTTTTATCACATTGATGTCATCAGTTGACTTTCTCAGTTTGCTTTCTTCGTAGATTCACTATCACAAATAATGAAGATCATGAATCTGAATCCTCTAATGTATTTCTTTGGACTGCAATATGCACCATCTCTGTTGCATCAGATTCTTTGATCTATGATGTAAGAAAATTCATGTTGTTTTCACTATATAGATCTGAAAATCATATAATGAATTCAGTTTGTGATATATTTGAGTGTTTTGTAGGTCGGACGCTTGCAGTCTGAGCTAGAAAAAGGAATAAACGTAGTGGGAAAAATCTCCTCAACGGTGATCGATACAGTTGGAAAAGACTAAACTAGACAAAGCCTTCCGTTGTGTGGAACCGTAATCGCATAGGCGAGATGACGGTGGCTTTAGCAGCTGAACATAATTGAACATCGTTATTGAGCTGTCTATAAATGGAAAAAATAATTTAAAAATCCACCGAGGTAAAGGAGTGAATGCCTGAGATTGTGAAATTTTTTCTTTTATCCAGTTTTGCATACATTCTTTTCTTTTGTTGTTTAGTGAATCTCATATTTTGAACACAGTGGCACCCCGCCTCACTTTATGAAAATTTAACAAACCGCGGCAACGCGCGGGCACTTTACTCGTGTTATAAATGATGGTAACTTTAATGTTATTTGGGAGGGGTGAATGGTAGAATTTTAAAGATTTTGAAGATTGGTATTAATCAATAGGAGTGCACAATAACGCAGAATAGAAAAAGAAGTAGAATTTTAAAAGATTTTAAAGGATTTTTGAAGGGAGTGGTACGGATTATGAAAGATTGTAGGTTAATATATTTTAATGTTTTGAGTTATTTTATTTTGTAATTAATTTTAAATCACTATTTATTTAAAAACAACTACTTTATTTTTTTGAAGGGCCAGACTTCATTAGAAACAAACAACTAGCAAGGAGCTAGGATTACATGGAAAAGAAAAAAGAAAAATTACACCAAGTCCCCCAATCGATACCGCTAAGATTGCTCCTATTTTTAATCCACAAATAAGACAAACATTTAATCTCTCCTACGATCATCGCCGCCTCTTTGTTAGTATCTCCAAAGACTTTTTCATTCCTAGATTTCCATATACACCAAAGACTACAATAGACCACACCAAGGATGAGGTGGAGCAACTTGGTAGAGAATGCCCAAGCCGCCACCTTTTCGGGCAACTCAGATATCGAGTGAAACATCATTATTGGAACATTCATCCAATCCAGAATTAAACTCCAAATAATGCCAGATGCAGAACCGTTTACTATTCTATGATTCGCCGACTCGTCAAAGAGGTTGCAAATAGAGCAAATCGGGTTGATCATAACACCACGATGACCCAGACTGAGGTTAACAAGGATACGATCTTGCATGCCCTCCAAACGAAAGCATTAACCTTTAAGGGCACCCACCAAAACCATTTAAAGTTAAGGTTGAAGGAGCATAGGAGGTTTTGTTGAAGGAGAATACGGACTCCTTTGACCTCAAAGTCTTGAACCACATCACAACCCCAACCCCATTGGTCCAACTGGGAAGTAAGAACTAGGCCATCCAAATTAACTTCACACTCATGGATAACCTTAGATTTATTTTTTAAAACACCACATTTATTTAAATAAAATAACATTACATAATAAAGAAAAAAACATTACATTACTTAAAAAAAAAAAACACACTAAAAAAAACATTACATAATAAAGAAAGACATTACATTACATAATAAAGTGTTTACATAAAAGTTATAAAAACTTAGATATTATTATTTGAAGTTGACGCCATGTGGAGACGGTCCCTCATTAAGGTCCAGACATCAACGTTTGAAAAAACCTTCTTGTCATGTATTTTTCGGTACTCGTACAACGCCTTAAACATCAAACCCGATTCAAGATCCGCCAAGGTAGCTTTTCGTTCAATTTCGCCATACACGCTTTCGAACTTGTTAACCTTCAAACTTATTTTTTGCCATCTCAAGTTCATTTGGTGTACGGTTTTATTCGTACCGCCAAGTTCTTTGTTGAAATGGTCAAGCACCATAGCCCAAAATTCATCCGCCGTTGAGGGATGAAGAACCTTGTCATCGGACACGTGGTAGAATACGCGAGCCAAAGCGACCTCCTCGTTAGTAGTCCAAGCCATTTTGAAGTTTTTGAGTGTGAAAGAAACTATATTTCATGTAGAAGAGAATGAAAGAAGTTTATAAAAATGATGAAATGGTGTGTGAAGGTGGTGGGTTTATATATAAAATGTAAAAAAAAATATTTTTTTTAATTTTATTAACTTGACCGTTCAACAGTCTTATTACCCTCAAACCCAACAAAGTTTCTCGGCATTATGTAGATTCAAATCAAAGTTTTCGCCGAAGAACTTTGAGCGGCGGTGGTGTTGCCACCATAGTTTCCGGGACCACGGCAAACACCTTAGAACTATTGATTTTGCCACTTTATACAACTGGAACTCCAGTCATCATCCATGATGAAATTAACTAAAGCTAGTATGATATCATTCAAATCCATGGGTAACACCAGTAGTTGTCAATTTATAAGAAGACAGATTATAACAAGTCAACAACCAGCCCCTTCTAATGTGGTAAAACTGAACACGAGTACAATAATGTGATAACAACTTGTTATTTTTTAATAGGTTGCATAGCATAAAGAAAATTCGATATTTTAACAATAGTGAATATTATTATTATTATTAAGGATTATATATACACTATATAGTAATTGCATGTGTGTGTGATCAGTTGGGTCATAAAAGAACACGAAATGGATACATCGGATTTGGACCATATGACGAGGGTTTAAATTAAACATGGGAAGTTGCCATAGAATTTCAAGACTACACATTCACATAACTTATTTAACATAAAATTGCAATTAAAGAAGATATGATCACTGACTGAAGATATATAAACCAACTACCACAGGGGAGTCAATGTCAAATTAAAATCTTGATAATTACCTCGTAGGCCCTTTTAACAGGATCAATGAGGGATTCAGCGTGACTCGAGAGATTGTGTGAGCTACACTAAAAGTCCTATCAACAAGTGATTCATGTGCTTGATCCTTCACCTTCTTATCTGCCTCCTGGGAGTTTGAATTCAACGAATTCTACTCCAGTACTAAGTTGGTCCACTCTAGGTTTTGTTGGTGTTCAGGGTGCACGCCTTCATCTATTGAAAAAGGAGCTGGAAACGGACGAGTTGGCCGGCCTTGCTGCTGCAGCATGGCTGAACTGTCCTTGGGCAGTCATACTATGTCCTTGTTGGATACCTAAGTAGAAAGAAAGAAGAAGATGCAATGTAACCTA
>JBCNJP010000021.1:6711632-6756335 GCA_039602395.1 Deinandra increscens subsp. villosa | reverse complement strand
TCTTTTCCTTCCTTAAGCGAAACTTGGAAACACTACACAGACACATAATATAACTTTCTTCCATTTTCTTTCTTTTCTCTCTCTTTAAATAAACTCGGGAATATGCAATCCCCCCTCCCGAGTTATTTTGTTGTGGGTTTTCTTATTCATTTTGCACTATGTTTTCAAGCAAATTCTTTGAAATTGTGTATGGTTCTCGGGTCGTTTTGCCAGGACGCGCTCATTTAAAAAAAAGTTCACTTTGAAGCTTTAGAAGCTGGTTGTACATTATATTCTTCACGAACCAAACAACAAACAACAAATCAATCCTATGACTATATTTCTTAACAGCTATATTCAAACAAATATATTTTGCAACGACTATCAACGACCATGTCAAACATCTTTACGATAGATAGGCGATAAACAATCGTTTGAAAAAGATACACGATAAACAAGAACATAAGTTCATACTTCAAAACTCATATTTTGTACATCAAAATAAAAGATGCAATATACGACCAAAACTAGGCCTAAAACGTGGTCCTAAGAATCCTGAGGGGGCGGCGGAAGTGGAGGAATAGGGAAACCATCAGCTCTAGCCCGCTCTATCTCTAGCTGAACCAACCACTGTAACAGGTCCTCCGTCCGCTGTAAACGACGGCTATGATCATGTAACACGTCCTCTACCATTGGAGGGAGCCTTGCATGTCTGACAACAAATATTACATATTATATGCAACAAAGGTGATAGTCCACATGTGAAAAACTTAAGGAACGGCGGAAGCAAAATAATACTCATAGCCTAAATAAAATAATAATAATAATAATACTAATTAATAGTAAGCAAAAAAAAGGAAACACATACATTTCAGGGGAAGCTTCTTTACTTTGAGCTTTGGTGTTTTGTCCCTGTCAACTGAACCACATCAGCACAAACAAGAAAACATTTGACTTAGCATTACACACCAATCAACATGTTCTAACCTTGTAATCACCAACAGAAAAATCTTGCAAAATTTCCCACTTCTGTGTTTTCAGAGACAAAACCTCTATATCTCCATTCACATATGAGATCTGTAAAACTCTACAACTGTTAAAACTTTCTAAAACAGCAAAATGTAGATAAAAGATGATTTGGAATATTACAAACAGTTTATTGACCTTATGCATCTTTTTATAAGGACAATAATCCTCAACAACACCTTTATAATACCTACAAGCAATATGGCATTCATGTTAGGATTCTGTATGTTCAGAATTTTGTTCATCTCCTTAGATTTATAAGATTCTAATCACATGATGAAATCTTGAAATGTAATTATATTTACAGAAACAAAACTGTAAATTTTATCTGCAAAGCACTTACACTCCATCCTCCGGCCACCAAACTTTGACTTCAGTACCAATAAGGCTTTGATCATAGTTTATGGTAACCTGAGAGAATATAAATTTCATATTACATGTAAAAATTGATCCAAACAGTTTTCTGGGCTAAAATTTAATAATATTTACTTCATCTTTGCCAGTGTAACACTCTCTTTTTGCACTAGTCACAGAAGTTTCTGTTGAATTTCCTTCCCCTTTGGTTGCAGACTTTGAAGAATTATCCCTCTCCTTCAAAGTTAAAAAAAAAAAAAAAAGAACAACCTTTTAGATTGTATTCACACAGAAATCAAAAGAAAAGTTTAGAGTGACTGACAACATCTCCTGAGAGTGATTTTGCTTGATCTTTTTCTGCGACATTTTTCTTTCCATCATCAGCATCAGAATCATCAGTGTCTTCTTTGCTGATAGGTTCTTGACTTTTGTCTTCCTTTGGTTTCTTTGACTCCTGGCCAGCTGAAGCTTCTTCCTTAACCGTCACATTAACTCCATTACTAAAAACAAGAAGCCAATCTTCTTCTGCAGACTCATCTTCTTTTGCCATCTAATTCTCATTTATTTTTCAACTTGTTAATGAGTATTATTAAAAAAATATTTAAAAGACCAAGTAACATACTTGTTCCATGTGATCTGATGATGATGTTGTAACCTTGCTCTCATCAGCCTGTAACATTTGCAAACTTAAAATAAAGTATATCCATTCATAGAATAGAATGAAAGAAAAAGTAAACACAATAAATAGATCGATAACATGCCTGGTGTGCCTCATCTACAGATCCCTTCTCCAAATTACACTCATTGGCCTGAAATAGAGTGAGATAAAAGAAACAAAAAAAACTCAATTAAAGAGACCCACGTATATAAGAAGATTACAACTTTTACAACAATTTGTTAAATGATATAGAAATCATACCAGTTGTAGCCCACAATCATTATCATCGTTGCTTTCAAAATCAGCAGTTGTGCCTTCACATACTGCAGCCACAACTTCATGGTACATATCTAATGATTCACCAAGAGATGTCAAAGCCGGTATCATGTAAGGCTTTAGATTATCTGCAGATTTTAGAAGTACTCCTTTCCCCAACTTATGAGCCACTGGCAGAACTCCCTAATTGAAAAGATATAATTACCAAGAAATTTTCATGCAAAACGAAGAAAGAAAATTTAAATTTGATTTTTCAAAATCTTGTCAGTCTCATACCTCACGGTTTTTTCTAACCGTAGCCAGCAGTGGTTTGAGCAACTCAACTGAAATTTCTTCACTTTCTTCTATAACCACCACCATTATATTTTCCATTGCTGAAAATACAGAGTCAAGATGGAAGTCCCTGAAATAAAAATAATAACAAAGCATCTATTAGATCAAAGGCAAAGTACTCTCAAGAAATACATGCCTAGAACTAGAACTATAACACACCTTACTGATTTTAGAAAAATCACAAACATTTTCACAATTAATTCATCACATTCAAGATCAAGCATGATGACACATGATCTGACTTTGGAAACAGTATCCAGAATTGAAGCCCGCTTGTTATAGGACCGGCTGGACTTGTCATCTAAATTCTCAAAGGAAGAAATAATCAACTGAAAGACATCCTGTGCATAAAAACCAAGTTTAGAATTCATGTAATACAGAACCATATCAAATGGAGTGCATTTTGTTATGGTGTACCCTCATTTGGTCATCAGTGTAGGGTGGTTCAGGGGCTGTAATTCTCGTTATTTCACTGATGCAGGAAGCAACGGAAACTTTCACGTCGATATCCGAATGTTTTGACAGACTGTCATGAATCAAAGCGTTCATTGATGGTTTCAGTGCATCTAGCATTGACTGTTTTGGGGACTGGTCAACCCTCAATAGAAGTTTCTCTAATTGCTGAGAAACACAGACAGAAAATACAATTAGATGGACCAAATGCTAGTATCAAATTTTCATTTAGAAAAAACAGCAAACGGAAGTCTAAAAGTCAATTAGCGAAACTACATACAAATAGATGTGAATCAGCAGATTTTTTGAAGGATCAAATAATGGACCTCTTTTGGAATGAACGATCGAACAAATGCAAATAAAACCGAAATCGAGGGCTTACATCAAGAACACGGAGGAGTTCGTCGACGACGGAATTCCAGGGGAGCGATAGTTGTTTCCCTGCCTCCTTAAGTTGTTGCTCCAGTAGAGCATCTATAGACGTCATCTTCAGTTGTTACCTGTAACACTGTGACAGAGTAATTTAGGGGAACTAGGGTTTGTGGTTACGTGAAATTTGAAAGAAAAGTTGGGAGGGATGAAATAAGAGAGCATGCATATGCATTGTTATTTTATCTTTTTAATTTATCTAATAAAAAGTATTTATCCATAAAATTTAAAAAACTTTTAAAAAACATTTTACTATCACATTTCTTATCTTTTTATAATTTATCTAAAAACATATTTATGTATATATAAATCGGTATATTTATCAATCTCTAAATCAAAAGACGCTATAAGTAAAAGAAAAAAATAGACAATTTTTCATGCCCTTTCTTTTTATTCCATCACATTCCTAGTTTTCCTTCCTATCCCCTTTTCAGAACCAAAATGCGTGTAATTATCTTCATAACGATTATCAACATTGAAACATCCTCACCTTCAGATCAATGATTTAATCAAATCGGCATATCCATCGTCTACACCATTATTGAATCGCCATCACTAAATCTGGATTTCAATTTTGGTCTGATGATGGTTCCAACTCTGCTCATCCGGGTTTTAATTTCGGTACGAATGAACATAATAGGTATACACACATTGTGGCCTTGCCGATTTTGTCGCGGTGTTGTACCACAACACCGCTATAACCATGCTTGAAGCTGTAGTATTTTGTGTTCAAGTGCGACCCTTTACCCTAGCACTCTTCATTTCTCTCTCTTCGACATTTTGAATTAAATAATATTAAAAAATAATAATATTAAAAAAATAAAGAGTTTTCAGTGGTTTTAGTGTGACACCTCCACTTTTTTTTAAAAAAAAAAAAGAAGAAAAAAACTCACTCTGAAGTCTGAAGCTAAAAATATGAAGTTAAAAATGTGATTTACCATTACAAATAGTCTAAAGATGAGTTTAATTGTTTGCAACGTCAAGTTGGATGGTCCTTTTCTACGTACATTATCCATAGACCAACGTCAAAAGTTGGTGTGGTGCCAATGTGCCATGGAAGATGGAAAAAAAGTGTGTGCGACTACATCGCAACGGCTTGTCGCATTTTTTTTTTGTTTGTTGTAAAGCGTATATTAATTACTATTGATAAAATTAATAGATTCCAAATCAATGTACCCAAAAATCAATTTCGAGTTTGTTAAGGATGAAAAATATAATATAGCTTAACGTGGCATCCTTAGTTTTATAGAACTCGACATATCAAGACCAATTATTTAGCTGTGGGTTTAAGGACACATGTTCTGGTGGGTTTTTCGTAGAGTTTTCAGTGGTTTTACTGTGACGCCTCCACATTTTTTTTTTTAGAAAAGAAAAGAAGAAAAAAACTCACTCTGAAGCTTTAGAAACTGGATGTGAATTATTTTTTCTATGAACCAACTCTATATTTTCAAGTTTTAATGACTAATTCAAACCTCTATATTTTACATCTTTACACCCAACAACTATATTTTTTTAATGACTATATTTTTTTAATGATTACATTTTCAAGGGATATAACATCAAGTATAAACAACGATTTCAAACACATAATATAAACATCGGCGCCCAACAGATATATAATAAACAACCAAACATAAAAACAAAAAACCAATAAACAAGAACATATCTTCATACTTCAAACTTCATAGTCTCTATATCCAAATAGAAAAAACAAAATACAATAGAGCTAGACCTATAAGGGTGGATCCAGAGTGTCCTTGCTGTGTGACGGAAGTGGAGGAATAGGGAAACCATCAGCCCTGGCCCGTTCTATCTGTAGCATAACTGACCACTGTATCAGGTTCTCCATCTTCTGTAAACGACGGGTATGATCATGTAACACGTCCTCTACGCATGGAGGGAGACTCGGATGTCTGATGGTGTGGTTGCCGTTGAGACTGCTGTTCAAGATTATCCGTTGCAATCTGACTTGGTTTACAAGCCGGGCGGTCCATATTTACATCTGCTTCACCAGTTGTGACAGCAGTGTTCACCACATTCTCATTTCCTATAACTTCAATCACAACTATCTCCCCAACCCATTTGCTGGTAGAGTGGTTTCTGTTTGTATGGTCGCCTCTATAGTATTCATGATCTTCTCAACATTTGCTGGTAGAGCTCCCGCTGCAAGCATAGTGAAGAAGAAAAGTTCTTTCAAAGTAGCCTTTTTGGGAGCTACAGCGAGTACTTTTTCTAATGGCACTTCACTCCATGCTTGTCTCACATTGGAAGGTTCCACCTGAACACTTTCAAATAATTTTTGTCTTAGCTCAGCAGGGACTCTAGTCATCATGTCTTCTTCAGTGTATTGAATAAACTTGGAAGGCTTATTCATAGTCTTCTTCTGAACCTTATTGGCTGAATCTTTGATTTTTTCTGGGGACGTAGAAGGATGTGTTTTTGATTTTTTCTTCTTGTGTCTGGAGCAAAACAACAATAATCAATAACATATCTCTGGGCAAAGATGTTAGTGTGCTACATATCATATGCAAGAAAAGTAATTACGTACATGTGAAAAACTTAAACTATATGTCTCTCTCTCTCTCTCTATAATACATATATATATATATATATATATATACATATACATATCTTCATGTATATTGCACTGCTGTTACTATGTCTAAACTTATAATAGATGTAATGGTACAAACATATATCGGAACAAGATCGACTCAAGCAAAATAATAATCATAGTTTAAATAAAATAATAATAATAGTAAAGCAAAAAACCAAAAAGGAACACATACATTTCAGGTGAAGTTTCTTCAATCTGAGCCTTGGTGCTTTGCCCCTGTTAACTAAACCACATCAGCACAAACAAGAATCCATTTGACGGAGCATTACACACCAGTAAACATGTTCTAACCTTGTAATCACAAATAGAAAATTCTTGCAAAATTTCCCAATTTTGTGTTTTAAGAGACAAAACCTCTATATCTCCATCCACATATGAGATCTGTATAACTCTACATCTGTTAGAACTTTCTAAAACAAAAAAAGTGTAGAAAAATATGATTTGGAACATAACAGTTAGTTTAATGACCTTATGCTTCTTTTTATCAGGATAATATTTATCAACAACACCTTCATAATACCTACAAGCAACATGGCATAAATGTTAGCATTCTGTAAGTTCAAATTTATGTTCATCTTCAAAGATTTATAAGATTCTAATCATATGTTGAAATCTTGAAATGAAGTTTTATTTACAGAAACTAAATTGTGAATTTTATTGGAAAAGCACTTACATTTTATCCACAGGCCACCAAACTTTGACTTTAGTACCAACAAGGCTTTCATCGTATTTTATAGTAACCTGAGAGAATATTAATTTCATAAGCCAACATTTAGAAATTGATCCAAACAGTTTTCTAGGCTAAAAGTTAAATAATATTTACTTCATCTTTGTCTGTGTCATGCTTTCTTTTTGCACTAGTAACAGTGTAAAGTGCTTCAGGAAATATAATTCTTGTTATTTCATTAATGCAGGAAGCAACTGCAACTTTAACGTCCATATCTGAATGTTTGAATAGTCTGTTCAGTGATGGTCTCACTGCATCTAGCATTGACTTTTTTGAGGACTGGTCGACCTTCAATAGAATTTTCTCTACTTGCTGAAGAGCGCAGACAGAAGAAACAATTATATGAACCATATGCTAAACTTTCAATTAAGAATACAGCACACACACAAGTCTAAAAGTCAATTAGCATAAATATTATGCTAGTATAAATATTTTTGTTCTAGTATAAATATTATTTCGACCAAAAAAAAAATAGCAATCGCAGTACTTAACGATTAACAATCTACATACAAATTAGAAGATTTCAAGGATCAAATAATGGACCTCTTTGTAACGAACGGAAATAAAAGTGGGGGCTTACATCAAGAACACGGAGGAGTTCGTCGACGGAATCGGAGGGATGCGAAAGCTGATTGCCTAACTCCTTAAGTTGTTGCTCGAGCTCAACATCTGTAGACGTCATCTTCTCCGACCAGAAAATCAGTCAATTCGACCTCAATCTCCTCGCACTATTCAAAACCCTAACAAAAAATTAGAGTGAAAAAAACAAAATCTCACAACGAGTATACGGAGTACGTGGAAAAACCTCTTGATTTCAATGAATCGTTGTAAAAATCAAAGAAATCTAACACTGTATTACAAAGAACAGAAAGGGGGAACTAGGGCTTGTTTTTATTACGTGAAATTTGAAGAGGAGTTGGGAGGGACTGAGAAATTTGAGGAAGGGGTATAATTGTCTGCAGCTTCAGGCTGTGTGTAATCATAAAGCCCCTTCCATGTATCTCATGGGGTATTACGCGACACGTGTCGCTGACATGGCAAAGGGGGGTTATGTTAATTTGGATGTGTCCATGTATATATATATAGTATAAGATGGATTTTAAAAAAAAAAAAAAAATAGCTTGGTCATGGGGCGCCATGCTCATCACGCCGGAGGATGAAAATGGGCAACATAGCGCCCCGGGGGGTGCCCCTGGGCGCTATAAGGGGCGTGATGTTAGTGAATTTGGTCCCATAACGCTCGATTACACATAGCCTCAAAAAGTTGGATGCTCCTTTTCTTTATTTCGAATAAAATATTTTATATATATATATAGAGGTATATAGAGGAAGGATAAAATGAAAACTAGTTTGAGTTTAGAAAACTTAAGAAACTACTTTATAGCCTTAGATCTAACTCATCCAATGATTCTCCATTTTCCTAACTTTTTCCTTTAATTTAATTACTTTTTTTCTTTGTCTTTTTCTTTAAAAGGGCATTATAGTCACATAGAAAATTCAATCCCTAATGACCTGCATCCCATCCCATCACTTTATATCCCATCACTCCATCTCTTTCTTTTTTTTTGGACGGCAATTTCGTTAAAGCAGTATTAACTGCCGCTCCTCCAAGAGGAGCCCCACCACCCTACTCTAGCCAGACGCGAGTGTCTGAACCGTGCCCCGGCTGGCATCAGAGTTTGGCTTGGGATCCACCGGGAAACCCTACGACCGCCATTACAGTCGGTGTGCCGCCACAATAGTTGGTAGACTATTTGGCGTAACAACACATCGGGAAGAAAACCCGGGGTGCTCTCAAGATTCGAACCCGGGCCATTGACCCAGGAACGCTATATCACTGAGCAAGGTGCCAATTGACCTAGATGTCAACTGCACTCCATCTCTTTCTTACTTCTTATTTTAACCTCCCATTTTCATTTTTTCTTCTTCATTTATTCATGACCAAAAATAATAATATGTGTGTAGTAGAGAAAGAAATCAAGAGCTTGAGTGAGCCACTACCGGTGGGACTTCCGACCGACCTCCAGTGGGCCTCTTGCCATCGTCGACGGTGACGGCCAACGTCTTTTCATGTTTTCCAATGAAGCTATGTTCTCAACTCTTGACATCGTCCTCCATCCTTCTTGTTTTCCATGGTCATCTCGTAAGTCATCGAATCTAACTTACTATACTATATTTTCTCTCCGGATGTCTCGATTTACGTTTTCAGATTCATACGTGTTGAAAAATCCCCCAATCTGGGTTTGTTACATTTTAGGGGTTTTTTTTTTTTTTTTTTACTTTTAATGGTGGTTCAATTTCAAAGTAAATTTTGTTAACTTATCCTTGTTTCTCTAAGTAAAAGTAATTTTTATTTGGTATTACAAGAGTTTTTTTTATTGATTTTGTTTCATATGTTGATTACATGTTAATCGTCTTTGTCTGGTAAGAATTGTTTGTGAAAATATTGAAAAATGGTTTTATTAAACTGCTATTTACCCAAGAATTGTTTGGGTAAATCTTTAAAAATGAATTTATTAAAAGGGGTTTATTGTATGATTAATTTTTTTTTTATTAAACTGTTATTTACCAACATTTTGATTACATTATTGAACAATTTCTCATTTCGAAATTTCTAACAAATGTCAAAATGTAACATATGTTTTCTAAGTAAATTGTCAATAATGGTACATATGTAACATGTTACATAGATAAATTTTCTTTTGTAACATGTTACATAGATAAATTTTCTTTTGTAACATGCTACAAATGATTATGGTTCTTCATAGGTCCTGAAATTTTTTTATTTACATATGTAAGTATTGGTTTACATATGTAACTTAGTGTTTACATATTTTAAGTCTTGGTTTAAATATGCAGCTCTTGGTTTACATATGTAACTCACTCTTTTACATATTTTAAGTGTTGGTTTACATGTGTAACTATTGGCTTACATATGTAGGTCTTTGGGTTTCATATGCAACACTTCTATTACACAACATAACAGCGCGACAAAGATTCTAATAAGAGTTCATAAACGAATAGTTGTTTCAAAACACAATTGTAAATTTAATTGTGTTAAATACGTAACTCTTGGTTTACATATGTGACTCACTTTTTACATATTTTAAGTGTTGGTTTACATATGTAAGTCTTGTTTTACATATGTAAGTCTTTGTTTCAAAACACAATTTTAAATTTATTTGTGTTAAATATGTAACTCTTGGTTCATATATGTAACTCACTTTTTACATATTTTAAGTGTTGATTTACATATGTAAGTCTTGGGTTACATAAGTAAATCTTTGTGTTCAAAAGATAATTGTATGTTTAATTGTGTTAAATATGTAACTCTAGGTTTACATATGTAACTCACTGTTTACATATTTTAAGTGTTGGTTTACATATGTAACTACTCGTTTACATATGCAAGTCTTGGGTTTCATATGTAACACTTATATAATAAACATCAGCAACTAATGGATTTGTTTTATTTTCGTAGGTGATGGATTTTGTGTCAAAGATGAAGATTATTATCAAGATATGAAGCATAATTAGGGTTTATATATATATTTTTTTAGGTAGTTATATTTGTTTTGTTAGCTAGTTTATTCTTTTGATAGTCTTTTAGATATGCCGGTTCGTATAAAACATTTTGTAACGTTTTTATTGTTCATTATAATTGTTTGTTTATAAATTAATAAAATTTATTTTGTTATATATTTTGGTTATACATATCCCTGATGAATTTACATATGTAATACGCAGTGAAAAAATCTGTTACATTTTTAACAAAGTTACATATGTAACAAATCTGTCTTGGAAATTGAAAAAGTAAGAGAGAGAATGTTGCAGAAAGTGTGTAAGAGGGCTGTTAGAATCCAGAAAGTGTTCATGGTTGAAATGACCATTATACCCTTTTGTACTCATGATTTACTAGTGATGTGGAAGCATGAGGGCCAAGGGATTAGTTTTCTGGGTTTTCTAAAGTGGGTTTGGTTTTCAAGGGGGGGGAGCATTCAAATTCATCGGGGGAGTTTTCCATATATATAAACTAGTGGCTAAGATTAGTTCTTTTTAGTTCTCAAACCCAATTAGTTCTCAAATGATCCTCTCCCTATATATATATATATATATATATATATATATATATATATATATATATATATAGGGATAAGAACAAATATTAACTCCCCCTTAAAGCATTAACTAATTAACTCTCATCCAATGGCTTAGGCATTTGATCTAATGGTTTATAATAATCAGACATTTTTGTGGCTATAATTGATTGGGGGGTATAATAGTAAATGACACCCTCACATAAACACATTCAAGCAACCCCCTCCCCCATTCTGCGCATCTGCTTTCTTTCCTCATACTCATGTTCATATGCGCCTCCAACGTCAGAATTTTAGGGTTCTGCCGCTCCTCTCTATTGTCGTCGTTGACTGCGCCGCTCCTCTCTACGCCTCCGAGATGTTTCAGATCCACCGCTCCTCTATGTTGCCGCCGTAGACTGTGACGCTCCTCTCTAGGGGGTTGCTTGAATGCCGTTAGATCCACCGCTCCTCTATGTTGCCGCCGTAGACTGCGTCGCTCCTCTCTAGTGCCGTCGTTGACTGTGCCGCTCCTCTCTACACCTCCGAGATGTTTCAGATCCACCGCTCCTCTATGCTGCCGTCGTAGACTGCGCCGCTCCTCTCTAGTGCCGTCGTTGACTGTGCTGCTCCTCTCTACTGTCGCCGAGATGTTTCAAATCACCGGTTAGTTAACTTCATTTTGAATTCTTAAATAACCGATTGAATTTAATGGTTTCTTAGGTTTCGAATGATTAATTAACCGACTGCGGCTCTCGAATTTTGTTGGCCATTTCGAATTCCAAGTTTCGAGATGGGTTTCTCATGTTAAGCTTAAACCTAGGGAAGAACATTTTGAGCAATTTTATTGTCTCGAAATTTTTATTTTTCTTGGATTGGAACAGTTTTGCTTGCAAGAATAATATCATCATTTTGATTTTTGTTTTGATCGAAACAGTTTTGTTTTGCCATTTTGTTTTTTTTTTTTTGTAAATTTTTTATTATGATTTTGAGATTATTTTGGTTGTTGATGACGATGTTACAGTGATGATTTTTAGCAATTGTTTGGTGATATGAGATGTTACAGTGATGATTTTGAGTAATTGATTGGTAATATGACGATGGTTATAGCATCGGTGTTTATATGCATACTGATGCATTTGTAGGTTGTAATATATACATGTGCAGTTGTACATTTTCATTATGTTTTTGTTGAATCTTGATAGCATCGATGTTACTAATAATCACACCACTATTAATGGTTATAGCATCAGTGTTTATATGAATATTCATGCATTTGTAAGTTGTAATACATGCATATGAAGTTGTACCTATGTATAAACATAGATGCTACTAGTTATAAATGTATGGGTGTATGTTAATAGTTATGACAGTGATGTTAGTAGTTGTAACACTAGTGCTACATCGCACGTCTAAGAAAACGATAATAAAAAACGTCGAGACTATACTTGAATTAAAGATAAAAATACGACGAGTTTAATGGTGTAACTTTTATAAAAAATCCGACAAAGTATAAAAAAGTTATAGGCATTTTAAAATGAAGAGGGTGTTTTTATATAGTATGTACAATGACTTTTTTACCCTTTATAATTAAAAAAAATGACAAATGGCATCATCATATAGCATCTGATTTTTTTTAACCATTAGATGGTGGTTAATAGGTTAATGCTTTAAGAGATGGTTAATATTAATCCCCTCCCCTATATATATATATATATATATATATATATATATATATATATATATATATGGGGAAGGTTAAAATGGAAACCTTCTTGAGTGAAGGAATCCATAGAACCCAAATGAGAGGCCATCTTTGCTCCACGTCTCTCATTTCTATGGTAAGCAAAAGGGTAAGATGGACATTTACTCTCTTCCCACCTTTACCTTCGACCTGACACATCTTCCTTTACACATCTAAAAGACAATTTGTGTACTATGTTCATCTCCTCTTTCCTCTCTCATCATCATACATTTTAACTTATTCATAATTTTCTCTCTCCTCTCTCTTTCTCAAAAATTTTAACTTATTCACAATTTCTCTCTCCTCTCCCCTCCCTCATCTCTCATATTCCATCTTTTCTATAATATAATAAATAACAATTATGAGTTTTTTTTCTTCATGAATTAGCTTATTTTAAAATTTGGGTTCTAAAGTTAATTTTATTAATTTACTGGTTTGTCTAAAAAATAACTAAAAATATGTTATAAAAATGATTTAGTTTAACATGTTAACTAAAACATGGATTTTTTTCTACAATTTGCTATACGTGGAAAAATTATTCTATAATATTAAATTAGTTACTTGATTTATAATATTTTATTTAATTAATTACATGTTTAAGTTTGCTTGAATGTTATATGTAGAACTTTCTTTCTATTTTTTATACATTAATAAAATTCTTTAGAGATTTTTTTTCACTTTTAAAACAAAATATTATCTCTCACACTTTTTAAATTTTTCTCTTACTTTTTTAATTTACAGATATGAAATGTTACATATGTAAACACATCTGGACGGGTGTAAACAAGAAAATGAAAAATATATTTTATTAATTTATAAGAAAACATTACAATCAGCCTAAACATATTAAAAATGTTTATACGAGTTCTATAGAGAAAATCAAGAACCAAGTTTATTTGAGCTATGCATAGCAACTTGTAACATATGTAACATTACATGTGTTAATAGATAAAAAACAATAAACAAGTTTTTTGGGCTACGCATATCACAACTTGTAACATATGTGACGTTACACATTACATGTGTTATTTAGAAAAAAAATCAATAAACAAGTTCATTTGAGCTAGGCATATAAGAACTTGTAATATATGTAACATTACACATGTTATATAAACAAAATGAAGATGCACATATGTACGTGAAATTGTTACATATGTAACATACTTTTGAGGTGAAATAACAGGGTAATATTACAAGGGCATGGAATTGTTACATATGTAACAACAATTGATATTACATATGTAACATACTTTAGATGTCAAAAAGAATGGTAATATTACAATGCATTAATTATGTTACATATGTGACAACTTATGCTACATATGTAACATAACAAAAAATGACAATTATATATATTTTTTAAATTATAAGAAACATATACAATCAACATTAAATGTTACAAAATGTTTCATACGAACTAAAATATTTAAATAATAATACAAATATAACAAAGCTAACAAAAAATACAAATACTGTAGAAAAATTTACATAAAAACTAATTATGCTTCAGTTGTTGATAATCATCTTCATCTTTGATGAAAAAATTCATTCACCTATGAATAAAAAAATAATTCATTAGTTTTAACATATGGTATATAGACAAAAGTAAGAAACATCAAACAAATTACATATGTAGCATTATCAAAAAAGTTAAATATGTAGCATTATCAAAAAATTACATATGTAGTATTATGTTACACTACTTATGTTGTCATGTAAGTGGTTATCTCAAAAGATATTTTTTTTTATCTTTTAGATGTAACATCCATGTCTTATAACTATATTAATACTGACACTTTACATCAAACAAGGTACATATGTAATATTAAACAAGTTACTTATTGAACATCGAAAAAGTTACATTTGTAGCATTATCAAACAAGTTACATATGTAACTTGTATGAACAATATTAAACATATCCATTAGACACTTTAGCATTTTTTAAAAGATTTTTTATTAGAAAACAAAATTAAGAAACAAGTTTAATTGATATATGCATTTAACACATGGTATATAGACAAAAATAAATAAATAAAAAACATCAAACAAGTTACATATTGAACATCAAAAAAGTTACATTTGTATATTATCAAACAAGTTACATATGTAACTTGTATGAACAATATTAAATTGAATAAGATAATGAGATGTAACGTTTTACGTAAGTAAATTACACATGTATATAATGATTAGAGAATACATATTATATTAAAATTACATATGTAAACGTCACAGAATGTTACATATATAAATTTATCATATAATGAGGTGTGACATGAAAATAACATAAATGTACATATGTAACCTACGTTTACATATGTAGATTTAAATATAGAATGAGAGTTAACATTAATAAACATAAATTTACATATGTAAGATTAGTTATTCACATATGTAACGTCAGTTATTACATATGTAAAAAAAGACATTACAAATATATTACATAACTAACATAAGATATCACATATATATAACAATGCTCCATATGTAAATTTTCATATGTAACATGATTAGAAAAGAAATATTTTATAAATATAGTTTTATCTGCATATGTAACTAATATTAGATTAAGAAATGAAGACTATGAGAATCTTTTTTTTTTGAACGGCCAACGAATAGAATAAACCCAGGTTTATGAGAATCTGAGTGGTAAAATTACATATGTAATATTATTAAAAGAACCTACTTTTAAGAAGTTTTTATTGAATATATTCTTAAAATTTTACATAAGTACAATTACATATATATGTAACATAACTAAAAATGTACTTTTTAAAGCTAAATTATTCAAAACATATGTAAGTGGTAAAATTAAGTGGTGAAGACAACATAATCATTCAAACAAAAATCATTCAGTGATGAAGATAACATAATCATTTTAACCAAAATGTTTGAATACAAAAGTGAAAAAAGTGTGAAGACAACAAAATCAAAAAGTAAAAAAAAATTGTAGATCCTCGCAAATCCAAACGCGAATTTGTTAAATAATAAAAACTTGGTATATCATCATTAATTATTTGCATAATTTTAATGTAAATAAAATCTAATTTAGAAATTAATATAAAAACAAATATTGTACTTGAAAAAAAAACACATATTATAGTTGAAAAACAAATCCGTTCAAAAGAAAAGTTGAAAAACAAATATCATAATTAAAAAAACGTAATTTAATACTACTAAAAAAACAAATAGCATAAAATTTGTAGTTGAAAAAAAACAAATAGCATAAAATTTGTAGTTGAAAAAAAACACAACTAATATATACCTTCAGTTTGATAAACCATTCTTTCCGTCTCCCAATCTCCTCCGCTTCCGCCATCACCCTTTTCTGGCTGTCACCCTTTCTCGCCAGAGCAAAAATTAATCAATCGTCACACTTTTCCGATTGTACGCCTTGGCCGCCGCGACGGTGGTGTCGGACGTCCCCAACAAAACCCCAATTTCATTCTTATTCAGATCACAGATCTCCTCGTTGTTGGTGTTGAACGTCCTCGGTTCGATGTTGATGGTTGTCGGTGGCGGAGTTGATGGTGGACTTCGCCGGATCTGATGTGGATCTGATGATGGATGACGTCCCCAACAAAACCCCATTTCCATTCTTATTCAGATCACGGATCTCCTCGTCAGTGGTGTTGAATGTCCTCGGTTCGGATATTGATGCTTGTCGGTGGCGCAGTTAATGGTGGACTTCGGCGGATTTTGAGAATGGATTATAATGAAGGTGGATGGTGGTGACTAGATTTGAGGCGGCATGTGATGTGGGTGATGGTTGCTTTTCGTGGATGGTGGATGTGATGAAGTAGGTTAGGGTTTTAAACTTTTTTGAATGAAATAAATATAGTGGGTGTGGAGATCTGATTTTTTTTTCTAATGAATTAAATTCAATAAATGTGTAAGAGAGTTGATGGGATGGTATGTAGATGTGTCTGTAAAAATACAAATTGGTTGGGAAAAACAAAAGGGTTTGAGACATAAATACCCTTCAAGTATATATGTGATTACTTTATGGGGTAAAAAATAAATATGAAATGTTGAATTAATATGAGCCATAGGATGAACTTGATGAAGGGCTAAGAAGTGGGTTTCAAAGATTCCTCAACTCAACATGGTTTCCATTTTACTCTTTCCCTATATATATATATATATATATATATTAACAGCAATTAATTTCTCAAAAAAACACCACAAAATCATCCAGCTAGAAACTGGACCTGAACCCCAGCGGATCCAAAAACTACATCACCACAGGAAAAAAACAACTAACTACACAAGTACCCGTCTTTTAACATTACATTGCATCGACTATTAACCCATAATAAGTAATAGCTTTTGATCTTCTTTATAATACTTGCAAGAGAAGGGTTTTTTTAATTGAAAACGACGTCATTTCGCACCTTCCATAGCACCCAACACGAGATGAAGATGACAGCTTGCAGCACCTTGCTTTTTCTCTTCTCCACCCTTGCAGTTTCATGTATCTTCAACAGATCGGTCACTGAAAAGGCAAAAAGCGGTGGGATATTGCACCACTCAGAAATTATACTCCAAACCATAGCAGCCACCTCGCAAGAGATGAGCAGATGATCGACCGATTCTTCTACGTTACTGCACAACGGACATAACCCCGACCCGACAACCACATTCCTTTTTGCTAGGCTATCGTACGTGGTGATTCTTCCCCGTTGAGCCCTCCAAATAAAGATATTAACTTTTAATGGCACCATCCTATTCTAGTCCAAGACGAATCCCGACACAAGGATCCTGCTATAAATCAACTTTTTTCCGGAGAGGAAACTGACAAACCATCTTCAGGCCCGCTACAAAACTCCACCAAATCCAGATTATGTTTCGAGAAGGCCATATCTAGTTTGGAGAGATTCCGCCAAACCCTAGACGAGGAGGTCCTAAAAGGAATGGGCATGGAGCCCCGAGGATTCCCATGCAACCCGACAACTTTTCGCCAAAGTATGTCCGACTCTAAACGGAACCTCCATCACCATTTGGCGAGAAGACAAAAGTTAATATCAGCCAACGGTTCCAGCCCCAGTCCACCTGCGTCCTTTGGAGTCGTCACCTTATCCCAACTAACCCAACAGATTTTAGTTTTATTCTTTGAGCCACCCAATAAAAAAGTCATCCGTAGGTTCTCGAGTTTGTCGATGACCATGGCCGGAACTTTAAAAAGGGAAAAATAGTACGTAAGGAGGCTTTCTAGAACCGATTTCAGAAGCGTGAGACGCCCCCCAATCGATAAAGTTTCAGCCTTCCACAACGACAAACGTTTTTCGAAAATCTCAATGACCGAATTCCAAGAGCTGCTCCTGTTCATGTTTGCCCCTAGAGCAATTCCCAAATGTTTAAAAGGGAGAAACTCACTCCTACATCTGAGAATGTTTGCCGCAGTCTGGCACTCTTCATCATTAACATTAATACCAAAACGTAGGCACTTAGCCAAATTGACCTTCATGCCGGAGACAAAGTGAAAACAACGCAACAACCTTTTAATGTTAAGCACATTCTCCATGCCCCATTCACCTAACAGAAGGGCGTCATCGGCGAAGAGGATGTGCGTTAAAGGAAGAGCCAAAGAGGGTATCCGAATGCCATTAAAAACCCCCGAGGAACCCGCCCTTTCCAACATCAAGTGGAAACATTCCATCACCGCCAGAAAAAGGAATGGAGCCAAAGGATCCTCTTGTCTCAAACCATGAGCAATTAAATTCTTTAGACGGGGATCCGTTTATTAAGACCGACGCTCTAGAGGCCTTCAAAATCCCTTGGACCCATCCTCTCCACATATCTGGGAAACCCATATTAAGAAGCGCCACGTCAAGGAAACTAAATAAAATTTAAAATAAAAATTTAGTATTTAAAATATACCTTGATATAAATTAAAAGTTGAGTAAACTTCGTTTTTAGTCCCCAACGTTTGCACATTTTAACAATTTTAGTCCCAACTTTTTAAAAATCCCGATTTAGTGTCTCAGATTTCAATTTTTTTTTCAATTCTAGTCTCAACGTTAACAGTTGTTTAAAGAGCCGTTAGATTGTCCTCATGTGGTCCCCACATGATGTGTACTTTTGTCATTTCCGTTTGTTTTAACTCATACTTTAAAACAAATGGAAATGACAAAAGTACACCTTATGTGGGGACGACACGAGGGCAGTCTAACGGCTCTTTAAACAAATGTCAACGTTGAGATCAAAATTGAAAAAAAAATTGAAATCTGAGACACTAAATCGGGATTTTTAAAAAGTTGAGACTAAAATTGTTAAAATGTGTAAACGTTGGGGACTAAAAACGAAGTTTACTCTTAAAAGTTTTAAACAAAATAAACCTTAACATAAAAATTTAGTATCTGAACAATTACAAATCTTAATATATATATATATATATATATATTTTGTATTTAAATAATTACTTATTAAAAGTTTAAATAAAATAAAATCCCCCATCACTTGGTGGAGTGGATACACCGTTGCCTTCCAATGTGGAGGTTAAGGGTTCAAATCCCATCGGACACAAAACATGAATGATGAATGAATAATTATAGAGGTGGGTCAAAGGTTTTACCACAGTGGCCTTTGGGCGGTGAGTTTCCTCTGGGATGGATGTGCAACATAGAGGGTCCTGGTTACTCGCATGGCATGTGGTCGCAGCGTGTCGTGGGTAGCATCGTTTGCCATGATGAGGCCCCCGAGTAACCCGGTGTCTGCCGTTCAAAAAAGTAATAAATTAATAAACCTTAATATCTAAATTGGATAATTACGTATCAAAATTTTGACTTAATATAAAATTTTGTGATGATGACAAGTGTCTTTTTTTCTAATTAAAGTATGACCAAACTTTTGTTTACTATATAGTATATAGAGTATAGATAGATATTAACCCATAATAGACATGAGTTATAACCTAGTAATTTGAGTGAGTTATAACTCATGTCTTATATGAGTTAATATATATCTATCTATCTATACTCTCTCTCTCTCTCTCTCTCTCATATATATATATATATATATATATATATATATATATATATATATATATATATAGGGTAAGGAATAAATATTAACCATTGCTTATTGAAATAACTCATTAACTACCATCTAGTGGTAGAAAAATGCTAGATTTAACTAGATCATGCCATGTGTCTTTTTTCTTTTTTTTTAATTATAAAGGGCAATTTTGACAATTAACATAAATACATAAAACACACCCTTCATTTTAAAAAGCTTATAACTTTTTTATACTTTGTCGGATTTTTATAAAAATTTCACCATTAAACTCGTCGCATTGTTCTCTTTAATTCAAGTATGATCTTGACGTTTTTTATTATCGTTTTCACAGACGTACAATATAGCACTAATGTTACAAACACTAACATCATTGTCATAAACTATTAACAATGAAGAAAATTACATCCATACGGTCATAAAGAAAATTACATCCATACGGTCATAACCAGTAGCATTGGTGTTTTACTTAGGTATAACTACATATGCATATATTACAACCTACAAATGCATCAATATGCGTATAAACACTGATGCTATAACGATCAACAGTGGTGTGACGATCAGTAACACCGGTGCTATCAAGATTCAACAAAAAAATAACCAAAATATACAACTAAAATATACTAAGATTTTACAAACCCATATACTAAAAATCATTAGAAAACTAGCATCTCAATACACTTCAAACTCAACTCTGATTTTACAAACCCATATACTAAAAATCATTAGAAAACTAGCATCTCAATACACTTCAAACTCAACTCTGTGATCAACTCCAAATTTAATTTACTTTGACTTTAAAAGTCAAAATCTAAAATAAACTTAAAAAAAACAGAAATGTGTAGAAGAAGAAAATGTGTAAAGAGAACAAAACTGTGTAAAAAAAACCTAACAAATCGGAACCAAACGAGGAAAAGTATACACAAATCATGGAGCTATACATTCTCAAAGGAGTATCAAGAATTTTTAACTAGTAATGAAACAAATCATAGCATATTAGCATAAGATTGAATTAAGTTGTAAAACAACATCTATACAATTGACTCACCGTCACATCCAAAAAAAAACAAGCAAATTCATCAGCATCGATCCCCACCGCCGCCTCCGCCACTGTGACTTTAAGTTTTCACTTTCTTTGTTTTATTCTTCTTCTCTCCGATACCATTATCTACCGCTACGCTATTCACAGCTTTCTCATCGCTATCCTCATAATCAGAATAATTCCTTACCGATCTAACCGGAGTAGCAGGATCTTGAATCTCCGATCTCTGAGCCTCTATAACCATCCGGCGTTCTTCCGATTTCTTCTCGATATCAGTGAATACATTATCGTTACCAGCGACGACAGATCTGTTCGGAATCGTGTTCGGTGGAGAAAGGGAGGAGATCGTCGCAGATGCTAGGACGGAGATATGTCGCAAGGGTCACCGGAGTCGAGTCCAGGTAGCCGGATGGGTCGCCGACAGTTGAACGGGGGAAGGAGTCAGGAGCGAAGTGTCTCTTCTAATGGTGGCAGCGGTGAGGATTTTTTCAGATGGAAAAAAAGTGATAAGCTTTAGGGTTTTAAGAAAGAGACAAAATTGTGTATTTACCTAAATACCCCTCAGTTCAGCAACACCATTGATTCAAATCTGATTACTTTATATTAAATCAATGGCTGTGGTTGAGTTAATTGGTTATGACACTAAAGGATGTTAATAATAATTCCCACTCCTATATATATATATATATATATATATATATATATATATATATATATATTATATAATAAATAAAAAGTTTGACCATGCTTTAATTAGTAACAAAGGACACTTGTCATCACCACAAAAATTTGGATTAAGTTAAAATTTTAAGAAATAATTATCCAAATACTAAATTTCCATATTAGGGTTTATATAGTTTAAACTTTTAAAAAGTAATCATCCAATAATTAATTATTCAAATACAAATTTTTATATTAAGATTAGTAATTATCCAAATACTGTAATTATCCAAATACTAAATTTTAATATTAAGGTTAATATTTTGTTTAAGATAATATTTTTATTACATATATTATATATTTTATTAAAATAATGTATTTTATTGTATATACTTTAATAATTTAATATAATGCTTATAATACTGTATTTAGAATAATATTTTAATTAAATATTATGCATGTAATATAAAATATTTTATTCTATTTAATTTTATAATTATGTTTTACTTTAATTGAGTTTAAATTCAAATTTACCAAGTATTACATTTCAGTATAATAAACAAAATCCTTATTTCCCGTGACTAGATTTCTTTTTTAAACTGCAAACATCCGGTTATTCAGGAGTCTCATCATGGCAAACGATGTTACCCACGACACGTTACGACCGCATTCCGTATGAGTAACAAAGACCATCTGTGTTGCACATTCATCTCAGAGAAAACCCATCGCCTAAATGCCACTGTCGTAAAACCTATGACCCACCTGTAATTACTGGGAAATTTTTAAATAGCTATAAAAATACATAACTGTCGTATATTATGATGGTATTTATACTTTTTTTAAGTTAGTCGTGTAAGACACGGAGATAAAAAAAACTAGTAAATTATTATAAACAATAATTTTTATAAAAATTTACATATTAAATATCATCAACAATTTGTGAAATAAAAATAATAAATATTTAAAAATTATAATATAAAAACAATAAAGATTTAAAATATAAAATTATATTTTAAGATAAAATATAATTAAAATCTTATTCTAATTAATTTATTAAGTTAGATAAATTAGGAAAATTGGAACTGAATAATACGAATTAACACTTCCTGGCCAATAATAATACAAGTTATGCATTTGGCCTACAATAATACGAATTCATCATTTCGTTCTCTAGAATGATACACCGTTAGTTTTTCACTAACGGTGTTAGTCCTAGGGTTGTTTTTGTCATTTCGAAAAAGGAAGGGGCTTCTTTGAAACATTTATAAACATAAAAGAAAAAAAACAGTCGACACCTCCCCCCCCCCCCCTCCTTTTCTGTTCGACGCAACCACCTCCGACCCCCTCTTTCTTCGATTTTTCCGGCAGCGGCACAGCGACGGAATCTCCGATTGAAGCGTATACAAAACGCAATAGAAATCGAAATCAAACAGAGGCATCTCCAATCGAACAAATTTCAGTAGAATCCCCAAATTCAAAGTACGCATAAATAGAGGAATGAGAGAGGGGATAACATACAATCAACGACTGGACGAGAGGAACGATCTGAACGAGGTCGTTTAATAATAGACGGTCGACGTTGCCGGCGGTGGAATTCGAAAAGGCGGAGAGGTTCCGGCGGTGTGACGGCGACGAAGGACGGAGATCTTCGCCGGAGAGCCATGAAGTTTGTTGTTCTCCGCCACCGAAGCCCAAAGCGGCAGTGTCCTGCTCCAAATCGAAATGCTAAGATGACTGGTGATACATTCTGGATCTTCGTTTTCTGGATTTGAAGTTGAATTGTGAGATGGAGATAGGGTTTGAATCAAGCAAGGAATCCTGGAAACTGAAAGTGAAACTGAAACAGAAAGAAGAAGAAAAAAGGGGGAGAGGTTGAAAGAGGGTAAAGAGGGATGGAGACTTTATTTTTTCTTTTATGTTTATAAATGTTTCAAAGAAGCCCCTTCCTTTTTAGAAATGACAAAAACAACCCTAGGACTAACACCGTTAGTGAAAAACTAACGGTGTATCATTCTAGAGAACGAAATGATGAATTCGTATTATTGTAGGCCAAATGCATAACTTGTATTATTATTGGCCAGGAAGTGTTAATTCGTTTTATTCAGTTCCAATTTTCCGATAAATTATTAGAATAAGAAGATTTATATTTTTTAATATTTAATTATATAATATAAATATTTAAAATTATTTAATAGATAAGAATGTTAGTATTTAATAAGAGAGAGAAACATGAAAAATAAAATGAAAATGAATATGAGAATGACATATGACAACAATTGTAGCATTTATTAGAGTAGGTATAGGTAGATTATTTGGCCAACCGTAGTAAATGCCCCACATTATGCTCATCTGAGTTTCAATTTCGATACGAGTGATCATGATGGGTATACAACACATTGTGGCCTTGCCAATTTTGTTGCGGTATTGTACCACAACACTACTACAACCATGCTTGAAGCCTCAATATTTTTGGTTCAAGTGCGGCTTTTGACCCTAGCACTCTTCATTTCTCTCTCGCTTCGGTATTTTGAATTATAATATTTTTTTAAAAAAGTGAAGGGTGGTGTGGAGTGAGTATTAGTGGGGTATAATGAATAAGTGGAAGGTGGTGATGTAGCGCTGAGGTGACAGAAAAAAATATGAAGTTAAAAATGTGATTTACCATTACAAATAGTCTAAAGATGAGTTTAATTGTTTGCAACGTCTAAAGTTGTATGATCCTTTTCTACGTACATTATCCATAGACCAACGTCAAAAGTTGGTGTGGTGCCAATGTGCCATGGAAGATGGAAAAAAAGTGTGTGCGACTACACCGCAACGGCTTGTCGCATTTTTTTTTTGTTTGTTGTAAAGCGTATATTAATTACCATTGATAAAATTAACAGATTCCAAATCAAAGTACCCAAAAATCAATTTCGAGTTTGTTAAGGACGAAAAATATAATATAGCTTAACGTGGCATCCTTAGTTTTATAGAACTCGACAGATCAAGACATATTTAGCTGTGGGCTTAAGGACGCATCTTCTGGTGGGTTTTTCGTAGAGTTTTCAGTGGTTTTACTGTGACGCCTCCACTTTTTTTTTTTTAGAAAAGAAAAGAAGAAAAAAAACTCACTCTGAACCTTTAGAAACTGGAGGTGAATTAATTTTTCTATGAACCACCTCTATATTTTCAAGTTTTAAATTTTTAATGACTAATTCAAACTTCTATATTTTTCAACGCCTATATTTTACATCTTTACCCCCCAACAACTATATTTTTTTAATGATTACATTTTCTAGGGATATAACATCAAGTATAAACAACAATTTCAAACACATAATATTAACAACGGCGCCCAACAGATATACAATAAACAACAAACAACCAAACATAAAAACAAAAAATCAATAAACAAGAACATAACTTCATACTTCAAACTTCATAGTGTCTACTTCCAAATAGAAAAACCAAAATACAATAGAGCTAGGCCTATAAGGGTGGATCCAGAGTATCCTTGCTGTGTGACGGAAGTGGAGGAATAGGGAAACCATCAGCCCTAGCCCGTTCTATCTGTAGCTTAACCGACCACTGTATCAGGTTCTCCATCTTCTGTAAACGATGGGTATGATCATGTAACACGTCCTCTATGCATGGAGGGAGACTCGGATGTCTAACATCAAAAGGCTGATGGTGTGGTTGCCGTTGAGACTGTTGTTGCGACTCATGTTGTGGATGCTCCACCTGTGGTGGCTGCGAAATTGGCATCCCTCCATGCAAGGTAAATTGGAGTCCATGTTCAAGATTATCCGTTGCAATCTGACTCGGTTTACAAGCTGAACGGTCCATATTTACATCTGCTTCACAAGTTGTGACAGAAGTTTTCACCACACCCGCATCCTCATTTCCCATAACTTCAATCACTTTATCATCTGATTCAACTATCTCCTCAACCCTTATATTGTTGGCTAGATCATCCATTTCTGTTTGTATGAACTCTTCTATAGTATTCATGATTTTCACAGCATTTGCGGGTAGAGCTCCCCCTGCAAGCATAGTGAATAAGAAAAGTTCTTTCAAAGTAGCCTTTTTGGGAGCTACAGCGAGCACTTCTTCTAATGGCACTTCACTCCATGCTTGTCTGACATTGAAAGGTTTCACCTGAACACTTTCAAATAATTTTTGTCTTAGCTCAGCAGGGAAGCTAGTCATCATGTCTTCTTCAGTGTACAGAGTATACTTGGAAGGTGTATCCATGGTCTTCTGAAACTTATTGGCTGAATCTTTGATTTTTTCTTGGGACATAGAAGGATGTGTTTTTGATTTTTTCTCCTTGTGTCTGGAGCATAACAACCATAATCAAGAACATATCTCTGGGCAAAAAATGTTAGTACGTTGCATATCATTATATATTTTATATAAACAATTTCAATTAAGGTCACCTACTCACATATTACTGTGTTTCTTTTAGCCCTGTCGTCTACTGCCATGTGTCCTTTTCCTGACACGTGGCTTGATTGTAGTTAATTTTTTTTGCTTCTTACGTATTTACTTCTTTATATTTATAACGTTTGATTCCTTGCAATAATATCTCAGGTTGTCCGGCTGTTTGTTATTTGGTTTATAAGTACATGGTCATGCGTTCAAATCTCTCTCCCGTCTGACTTTTTACATCTGCCATTTCTTTACTGTTTTTTTACGAGTGTTTTGTGTGACACCTGTGCTTCTATTTTGTTGACACCATTTACTTATATAGTGACGCCATTTCCTTCCGGTCCATTCGTTTAGCTTTTTTTCCGTCTTCTTGGAGCGGCATCGAAGGTTCGTCGTGTCTTTCTTCAGTTGTGTGATTTGTTGTTTTCTCTTACGGTCGTCCCTGTTTCGGATTGTTTATTGTATTTGCAGGTAAAAAATGTTGTGTTTTACATAAACAATTTATGTGTTGTTTCAATTTCGTCTGCGCAATCGTCCTTCGATTTAGGTTTAGGTGAATCTTGCGAAGACGACTAATATTATTTTTACGTATAGCTGTATTTCATTTGCATGTTTGGTCTTCAGTTGATTAAAGATTTCCTTACAATTTTGACGTATAGACTCTTATCCGTTCTATTTCTTTCTGGGTGATTCTTTTTTCTATTGATTTTGGTTATTTCTTTCATTCTGAGTTTATCATGTCATATTTCTCAATTTTCTTTCTTTGGCTTTGTTGCTTTATTGTCTATTGCACTTCCATGTATGTACATCATCTCTTCACATCCAGAGTTATCATACTTCTATATATGTCCACAATTGTTAAGATGAGAAGAAAGGATAGAAGACAGTGTTTGAACTTGCAAGTTGAGGATTAGTTTCATGTTCAATTAGCATATAACTTCCAATGGTGATGTTACTTCTACATATGTCCATGAGTGTTAAAATGAGAAGAAAGAATAGAGGACAGTGTTTGAACTTGTAAGTTGAGGATTCAGGAATGAAGTCACCTGCTGATATGATGTGTATATGAAAATGATAATCTGTTTGTAAATTTGGCCACAATAATTACTTTCCGTGACCTATGTTGTACATGCACAGCTAACTATTACCATAAGTCTCTGCAACCAATGCTAAATAACTTAAATTATTTCTATTAGTTATTAGATGGATTAAGTTTAGCGTGTTTAGGGGTTTAGTGAAGGAAAGATCCATACTTTTTATTCACATGCTTAATCTGTTTGTTGCCAAATTAGAATTTAGAGCCTCTAACTGTTCTACCTTGATCATCTCTTTTATTTGATTCTATTCTTTTTCTATTGTGTAAATTAATATTTCTTATTCTTATGCAGGTGTTGGATTCTGTGTGTTCAGCTTCTTATTTAAAGGTACAAGTTATTTTCTATATGTTTTATCTGAAGGTACAACCCAGTGCATAACCTTGGATCTGATAACACATCCTCACAGTTTCAAATTCTTACAACCGAGCACCTTATAGCGGCCTGCAATTAGCAGAATCTCAAGCAGAAACTGGTTATACTCTCGCAGATTTGAAACTTAAGGCACCAGACGTTAGTTACTTATATTTGTATCTGACTTCCTGTTCAATAGACTGTGAGCAGATATGAATAAAAAGGCTAATAAAAGGGCGACAAATCTACTAACACCTTAATACAACAGATTTTAATAAGAAGGCTAATAAAATGGTGACCTGCCACAACGCGCGGGCGGTCACCATCTTGTATGCAAGAAAAGTAATTATTTACATGTGAAAAACTACTATGTGTGTGTGTGTGTCTCTCTCTCTATAATACATATATATATATATATATACACATATACATATCTTCATGTATATTGCACTGTTGTTACTATATCTAAACTTATAACAGATGTAATGGTACAAACATATATCGGAACAAGATCGACTAAAGCAAAATAATATCATAGCTTAAATAAAATAATAATAGTAAAGCGAAAAACCAAAAAGGAACACATACATTTCAAGGGAAGCTTCTTCGATCTGAGCTTTGGTGTTTTGCCCCTGTTAACTGAACCACATCAGCACAAACAAGAATCCATTTGACTGAGCATTACACACCAATAAACATGTTCTAACCTTGTAATCACGAACAGAAAATTCTTGCAAAATTTCCCAATTTTGTGTTTTGAGAGACAAGACCTCTGTATCTCCATCAACATATGAGATCTGTATAATTCTAAACTTGTTAAAACTTTCAAAAACAAAAACAAAAAAATAACAAAACTGTAGAAAAAGATGATTTGGAACAAAACAAACAGTTTAATGACCTTATGCTTCTTTTCATCAGGATAATATTTCTCAACAACACCTTCATAATACCTACAAGCAATATGGCATAAATGTTAGCATTCTGTAAGTTCAAATTTACGTTCATCTTCATAGATTTATAAGATTCTAATCATATGATGAAATCTTGATATGAAGTTCTATTTACAGAAGCTAAATTGTGAATTTTATCTGCAAAGCACCTACATTTCATCCACAGGCCACCAAACTTTGACTTTAGTACCAACAAGGCTTTCATCGTATTTTATAGTAACCTGAGAATATTATTTCATATGCCAACATTTAGAAATTTACCCAAACAGTTTTCTGGGCTAAAAGTTAAATAACAGTTACTTCATCTTTGTCTGTGTCATGCTTTCTTTTTGCACTAGTCACAAGAGTTTTTGTTGAACTTCCCTCCCCTTTAGCTGATTTTGTTGCAGACTTTGAAGAAGTATCCATCTCCTTCATGGTTTATAAAAAAACAATTTTTAGATTAGTTTCACAGAGAAATCAAAAGAAAAGTTTAGAGTTACCAACATCATCTCCTGATAGTGATTTTGCTTGATCTTTTTCTGCAACATTTTTTCCATTTCCACTTCTTTTGCTATCTGAATTATATTCCTCCTCTTCTTCAACTGCAATCTTGCTTTTCTCCCCCTTCTTAACAGATATTTTCAGTGACTTAACATCTGAACCACTTACTTCCACTTTCTTTTTTGAAGTACTAATACTAGCAGCCAGATTAAGTGGTTTGCCATCTGGATTAAATTCCTCCTCTACCTCAACAGTAATCTTGCTTTTCTCCCCCTTTTTAACAGACATGTTCAGTGACTTGGCATCTGAACCACTTACGTCCACTTTCTTCTTTAAGGTACTTTTTTTAGCAGCCAAATTAAGTGGTAGCACAGATTGTTTTGTCGACTCGGACCACTTTTTCAGAAGTTTCGCTTCAGACTGGTTCATGATATCCACGAGTTTTCGTTTTGTCAATTTGGACGACCCTTTCAGAAGATTTGCATCTGGATCGCTACAAAGCACACCATCTTCAGACTTGTTTACAGTATCTGGGAGTTTAACCTCTTTTGAAATTACCATTTTCTTTCCTGCTTGATTTTGGGCTTCGGGTGTATCCTCTTGAGTCAAACTTTTGTTTTTGGGCAGGCCTACCTTCTTCATACGGGTCTCACCAGGGAGGGACCCACTTTTAGATAGACAAGCAGTATCATCTTCTTGTGGGGCCAGTTGTTGTTTACTCACCATTGCTTCTTGCTGAAAACTCTTGAACATATGCAGTAGCAGCAGGCTTACATTTTCAGTTTCCTTAACATCATTATCTTCTTCATTTTTATTTTCCGGTTCTTTAACGTCAATATCCGCTTCATTTTGATTTTCAATCTCTTTAACATCATTATCTTCTTCATTTTGATTTTCAGGTTTTTTAACTTCATTATCTCCTAATTTTTGATTTTCCAATTCCTTAACATCGTTATCAGCTTTTTTTTCACTTCTTTTTGAAGTCTTTTCTGTTATTGATTTTTCGTTTACCAACTTGTCAGCATGAGAATCATCAGTGTCTTCTTTACTGATCGGTTCTTGACTTTTGTCTTTCTCTGATTTCCTTGGCTCCTGGTCAACTGAAGCGTCTTTCATAACAGTCACATTTACTCTATTACTCAAAACAGATTTTGGAGATTTGTTCTTCACTGTAGGATCAACATCTTCTGCACACGCCTCTTCTTTAGCCACCTAATTCACAATTATTTTTCACTTTGTTAATGAGTATCACAAAAATTAATGAAAATTCCAAACAACATACTTGGTCCACATGATCCGATGCTGTTCTAACCTTGCTGTCATCAGCCAGTAACATTTGCAAACTTAAAAAAACTCTATCCATTCAATCATTCATCGAACAGATTAAAGCAAAAAGAAAATTAAAAAATATAACAACCAGATGGATAACATGCCTGGTGTGCCTCGTCTATAGAGTCCTTCTCCAATTTGCAATCACAGTACTTAATTCCATATGCACCCAAGTAATTGCCATTAACAAAACTACATGGAACTTAGCTGCAGTTGAGCATAGAGCTTAACATACAACCATACTTAATTTTACAAACACCGTTTAGTTAGTTTATATTGATAACATAGCTAAGTTGTTTCCCAAAAATGAAACTTCCCATCAATTACAACCCTTAATACACAGTTGATCCATCAAAGAGGTCTGCGAGCGAAGTTCTAAATTTTTATGTTTAATGGAGCCCTATAACTAGCTACTCTACTATTCTTGGAGTTAATAAGCTAATAATGTAAGTCTCCAACGTTATGCAATAGCCCCAAGTAATACAAAACCAACAAGCGAAAAGATGATCATACGTCTGTAAATCCAAAAGTTAACAAGAACTAACTGGTTTGCTTATAGTTTAAACTTGATGTCAAATTTTATATTTGAAAATGCGAATTAGCAGATTTCAAGGATCAAATAATGGACATAAACAGGGGGTCTTACATCAAGAACACGGAGGAGTTCATCGACGGAATTCGAGGGACGCGAGAGTTTTTTCCCTGCCTCCTTGAGTTGTTGCTCTAGCATCTCATCAGCTTTAGACGTCATCTTCAGTTACAAAATCTGTCGATTCGACATCAATCTCCTCGCACAACTCAAAACCCTAACAAAAAATTTCTGTGAAACAAACAAACAAAAGGCTAAACGAAATTTGACCACGAATATACAGAGAGTATATAGAGTATAGAGAACAAGCCTCTATATTTCAAATGCCGGGGTGCAGCCTTTCAAAAAAAAAATTGCCGGGGTGCAATGTGACGCGATGTGACATTAAAAAAATAAAATAGGGGGTTAAAACTTAGAAGATGTAGTGCGGGTATGTCGATCAAACTAATAATTTATAACGTGTGGGTTATTTTAAATTGGCTCGTTAAATGAGCGAATTCAAGTTTCAATTTATATTGAGACTATATTTATTTAACGAGATTGGGCTTGACTTTTATTAGTATCGAGAGCTAAAATGTATTTCTTGACTAGAAGTTTCAGGCGAATCTATGCTCAACGAGCCATTTGTCTCGAGAAACTTTTCCAATCTAAAATGATTGTTGCGAGAGCTCTATGCGTCAGGGACCCTTCCACCTTGGATTATCGTCAAGGACCCCACAATCGTTCTTTCTATCCAGATCTTGGCACCTTATGCTTCTTACGACTACACCGTTTACATATTTGAAATCCTCAAACTATTCTTAGTACAACCCTTTGCCGACCATCATGTCATCGTTGGATCACCGATTTCCCCACTCTTTTACTCATTTCAAGCTGCGATTGGGACTTTGATCTGTTCTAGGCTGTTGTTTCCAACAAATTCGGGTCGTATTGAAGTTGACAGTCATTTTTATGGTTTGTGAGATAGGTTTATACTGAAACGAAATTGTAAATCACCTTCAAAATCTATCTGCATACCTATATACTTTATGACACATGACCTTCAAAATTCAGAATCCTTATTAAAACACATCATGATGTTCAACTAACTCTCAAGAACAACAAGAGTACAAAACGTATTACACGAGGTAGCTATACACGCATTATGTTCTCCAAATCTTTAAGTTGCAAGTCAACTAGCCCATCGTGTACGAAGGGGTGGGCAGATTGATGACTGTACTCTTGATCTCAGTCATCATGTTGATACTATTACTCACTCCTTGTGAACCAATCCCACTGTCTTTTAAACCCTGTTGAAAAACATGTTTATGTCATTAGAAATCAAATTCAGATTCAAAAGGGTTTATAATAACAAAGTACAAACTAACTAAAGTGCAGAGATACCAACGAGCAATTGTCTCAATGGTATTTGGGGGATGGTTGAGTTTTTGACTCAGAGGTCAGGAAGTCAATCCTCACAGGGGGTTTTCTGGCAGTAGGCCAGTTTCCCCCTGAACTGGTGTCCTGGTTGAGTACACGGCCCGATGTACGAGCTTCCCCAAAGGGGACGTGCAAGTCACTGTCACCCCAGGAGTGAAGATGATCGGATGGGTGGGTAATGCCCCCGTCAATGTTCTGAAATCGCCGTTCACAAAAACTAAAGTGCAGAGACAATGTGAAAAGAATATGAATCTGGAATGGGAAATGGTCGGGTCCCCGAGCTGGTGCTGAGTTTATTTGTACGGTACCCGTCTCCATCGCATCACTTATCAAGATTGCTTTGTTGATGTCTTTCGTAAATATGCAACCCTGAGAAAACCAACAATACAAGATTTTAAATAACCATCCTAATATGGTTGGAAGGAAAAGATGACATTTAAAGTCAAACTATTTACTTTAAAGACAGTTTCCAAATTAAAGTATATATTATAAACTTGAACAAAGTTGTCAACTTTTCTAGATACACAATGAAATCGCGTAAGAAATGTAACAAAAAGATCAGTTCTGTTGACTTTAAAAGTCAAAGTTGATGTTACCTGAAGCCCGAAATTGCTTGCATTGCAATGGTGAATCCCTTCCTCAGCATTACTAATCCTTATAACGGGTAAAACAGGTCCAAATGGTTCTTCCCATGCTATTCTCATATCCGGTTTAACATTATCAATCAGAAGTGGCCATATAAGATTGTCTTTTCTCTTGTACTCTTGACAAAATGTTGCTCCTTTTTTCTTGGCATCCATAACCAAAGCTTCTATGAAATTAGCAGAGGATTCTGTGACTACGGGAGTGATGTCACAGTCGTTTTCAGGTGGGCCCACAGTTAATTTCCCGAGCTTTTCATTGACTTTCTTCACAAGAGAATCTGCTATGGATTCCATTACTAACACGACTTTAACTGCTGTGCACCGTTGACCACTGATACAGATAAAGCAACTCCAAGTGTTTAGACTAGTTGACTAAATCATGTATATTGCAATACTTGACTTTACAAAGATTTTGACTTCCCATCAAATATGGAAATTGCCCTTCGAAAATGAGAAAACGTGCAATCTCGTAGAGCAAAATCGGCATGATGATGAGTTAAATTACCAAATTAAGTCATTTTTACATGAGAATTTAATGTGCAAAATTAAAACTGTTGACCTAATTTGTCTAAATAAAGAGATTACAATCTTGAAAAGGAACATCTCAAAATAGCACCAAGTGATCTTACAAAGAGTTTGACTATATAAAATGTCCTTCAAGTTGAGAAATGGGACGATCTTGTGGAGCGAAATTGGTATGACAATGGGCAAACTAGATAAATTTGGCTTAATATTGAACACTTGGATATCTGGATATATTCATGGTTCCATTTGCTTTATATACAATTTTGAATCCACAATTTTCAATTATGTATTTTGTGGGTCCATATTCATACATTCTCACATTGAAGTAAACGGGCCATCAAATCATATCCTCTAGAGGTGGCAAAATGGGTCGGGTCTACTCAAAACCACTATATTCTCCATTTTTAGTTTCCAACTTTTCTATAAATAATCAATACGTTATATATGACTACAAAAACTATATCATTACAATAAAACACAAATTGCTTTTTAATAAAGCAATTCAAGAGGTTGTATGCAAACCCATTTAACCTTTTTAGCTATTTTTTTTCCATTTGGTCCGTTTATCAAACTCAATTCCGTTCACAAATAGATGGATCCAAATTTCCACCTCTAGTTATATTCATTTTTTGACACATCATATAAATCAAGAATCTTGAATAACAAAACATCCTAAAAACAAAAAAATAAAAAGTTAGCGTTACCTGTAAGAAAAGCCTCCTTTAACTATGCTAGATGAAGCCAAATCCAAATCTGCATCCTCAAGAATAATGCAAGCATCTTTTCCACCCAATTCCATTTGTAAGGGAATCATACCTACTTTTTTTGAGATTGCAATACCAGTGTCTCCACCTGTGAAGCTGAGTAATCGGATCCAAAAGGTTTAATGTTGATGGTTTTGTTATTGAGATTAAGATTAATAGATAATAATAATAATAATAGCAATTATCACCTTATGCAATTAACTCCAGGATGCATTGTGAGAAAGTCTCCAATTTCAGAACCTTTTCCAGTTACACAACTGATTACCCCTTTTGGTAATCCAGCTAAGTGAAAGCAATGTATCATATGGAGTGCAGACACCGCGCCCTGAACAGATTTAACATTTAAGAACACTATTAGTTAAAACTAGACACGAAGTTTGCAAAATACTATATTTGTATTAAATTTATTTCCTTGAACGAAAGTTTCTATAAAATGAATGTGACCGTTTAATATGATTCTAGTTATGTTTGGTACAAGGCTGTTTTTAAGGTTGTATCTTCACAGAAAAATATGTATTTTATTTCTCTCATTCAAAAGATTTTAAGTATCCAATGTGCATCATATCAGAGATTTAGGAAAAACAGAACAGGACCAGTTTGGGTCAGTTTTAACAAACCAATGAGAAAAAATGGTATTTGGGACCGAGAACCTAATGAGTTCTGGTTGGTTAATTCGAACATGCTTATGGAAACCCCTGATGTTTTTTTTATTAATATTCCTCTATAATTCTGTATTTTAAAAGGTATGTTAGACGTTTGATAGATACTCAAACCAAGAGTTGGCAATTTTAGTCCATTTAATTATAAATTGGTCGATTGTATTAAGTTTTATCCCTAATGGGTCAAATCAACAAAATTCGCTTAAAAGGAAACAAACTCCAAAATGATATAGTATAACTGTGGTAATCATATTTGACATGCTAATTGTTCATGTAGAATATAATTTTTTTGACAACTATTTCAGCTTAACACAACCCAACCGCATATATTACAAAAATGAACAGAAAATGTGGTGGACACAAACCTGTTATGACCCGTTACTCAACCCACCCGACCCACCATTTTGTCACCTCTAGTCAAACACTTCCACTAAACCAAAAACATAGAGCAATACAGCATATTACATACCTGTGTCGGAGGCTTAAGTACAAGAGAGTTGCCTGCAATGAGTGCAGGAGCAATCTTTGAGACAGACAAATTGACTGGATAATTGAACGGTGGGATTGCTAAAACTACACCTAATGGAATCTGCAATAATCGAACACACGATGTCATCCAAGTATCTTCCATTCTTGTCCATATTAGGTAACAGAAATGAAAGATTTTTACTACATCAAATCATAATATTAGTGTAGCAATTTACCTTAGATGTTAGACAATATTTTGTCCGTTCATTTCCCGGGAAACTATCTGACACAAAAAACTTCCCTTCTCCAAGGACTCTCACACCTTCCTCGGCACAATATGACACCAAATCTCCTGACCTCACAACCTTTAAAATAACATATTTATAAGTTGTATTGTATGCAATGAGAAATATACACAAAATTCAAAGTTTAACAAGATGACATGAGTATTATTTTGGGGTCCAGAAATAAAAGATCAACCTTTAGTTCTGGCTGCCTTTTCCTATCTTTTAAACGTATAGCTAGAGCATATTGTATTACATTTTCAAGCTACAATTACCTATATGCTCATGTTCATCATTAGAAATTATGATGCTAATAGGCTACAGCCAACAAAATTCCATCTTTTTATTGCTACCAAAAGGTTGTATTGGTATGGCTGATTAACAGTCAAACATGGAAGCAATGGAGTAGTTTATTTTTCATGTGGTCATGCACATATGGGAACAATTAGGACCAAAGTTATCACCTTCCCAATGACCCCTTGAGTTGATGTAAATCACATCATATTACTAAAACACCCTTTAATATACAAAATACCCAAAATCAGTAACATCAATATTTTCTTCACTTTTAGTCAGAAAACATGAATGCAAAGAGTCATTATCGAAATCCACATAACTTTTGACAATGTCATTGTAACAAATGTAACAGAAACTATCAACAGACCCTCCCAACCTAATCAAAGTCCCTAAATTGATCACTTCACCAACCAAATTAAGCAATAAATTACATAAAACACAGGGTTTTCGTAAGACAGGACGTCACAGATCGAAGAGGTGGTGGAAAATCTCAACAATTGCATGCCTTTTCACTATTTTGTTGGATTTTATGGAGCGATCGTCAGTTATTTCTGCTTGGTTTGTTTTTTACTCTTTTCTCATGGTCAGAAAAGGGATATTGCATCTTGTTTGATTTAGACCTAGGTGGTATTTCCAATTTCCAAATTTTGTTATTATACTAAAATATATTTGGTTAAGAAAGTTAGTAGCATTTAGTTTGTTAATATGTGGTGTCATGTCTATAAGTAAGGTCTACTCATTGTTAGAGGGAAAATGTAAAAAAAATTAGCTGTCTTTATATTTGATTAGGTGTTATCTTGGATTCATTATGACATGAGAAGCCATGTGAGTAATTTCGACTCTACCTCTAATTGATGATTCTCAAACAAACTCTAGACCCATCTTCGTCTACCGATTAGATAAAGATAAAGGTTATGAGTTCAGGATTCTTTTTGAAAAATTCATATTAGTCCAAAGGCAATGTTTTATTTAAAAATGTGTCTTCCTCTAGTCATTGGCTCCTTATCCGGGGCTCACAAGATCCACATAGGATTCTCGCCCCTAGACACAAGTTTAATGTGGTGAGATTGATATGGATGTATAAACACAAACTTAATCCTAATTGATCTTTAGTTTCGCATGAAATTCTGTTGGCTGCTAGTTGAACGAGTCAACAAGCGGATACCGATTGTTACCAGATTTAGTTGTTTTTTTTCAAATTAGTCATCATCGACACTCTTCTCAACGATATCTCGCTTCTGGTCTACTCACCAGATGATGTGTCGAATGCCTTTCTTTATGGCTTGTTTCACGAGATAGTATACATGCACTAGTCTATAGGGTTTTGAGCTCGGCACTCAGACTATACATCTTAACTTCAAAAGTCTTTATACGACTTTAACACCCGCATCAAATCATCAATTGTTGACGTTTTAAGACATCTAAATAACGTCCCAAGTTTTGGTCCCAGAAATTTTTCCCAAACATAGATATAAAACATGATTTCATAATAAGAGATTTCACTAGAAGACGATATTTTAAGTGTTTGACACTAAACACGACATCTTCAACACAGTTAGTAATTGAAATCGCCTTCCAGTTTATCTTTGGTTCTTCGGGTCATCATTGACCATACTCAGGAAGCTACAACTGATTTGCACCTACCATAAACACCAAGAACATATTAGTGTTTAAGCAATTTTGAACATAATGGTCCATTGTACCGAGATCAAAAATTCAGAAATTGACTTGAGGGCCCTCGCATGTCGCGCGAAGCCCCAAATCCAAATTGTCGCGTGCTGCATTGTACCTCGCGTTTTGCGAGCATTACTAGAACCATCCTCGCGTGTCACGACGTGTAACGCCCCAAATCTGAGTTATATTTTGTAAATAATGATTGTGGTGCAATATGATAAACACTTGTATGTTTTATGGATTTATGCATTTTATTTTGTTGGCTAACTTAAAAAGTTGTTTGCTAAGTTGTTAAATCAAGAATTTAAGGTGGACTAAGTAGAAAATCTCATATTTGGGTGGATTTTAATCATGTACATAGAGTAGAGGGGTTGGAGTGAAACTTGTGCATAAAACAAGTTTGGGAAAACTCCCAGACCAGTTTCACGATCGCAGGCAAGGGAGGGGGGGGGGGGGGGGGGGTAGCGAGAACCCTAAGTTGATTAAGGCTTGAGTCTATGTTACCAGGAAGTGAAATTCGTGGGTTAGAAGGCTTGTAGGGATCGAAATCTTCCTCTTTTTCTCAACTATTTGTCAAGTAAGTGGATTATTGATGTCTATGTTGGTTGATGTTGTCACAAACTGAAATGTATGCAAATTGGTTGTTCTATAGGATATAGACTCTCCATAGGAACATCATATTTAGGTTGCATGCTAGTGAATTAAGCTTTGTTGAAAGAATGAAAATGGGGGTTTGACATCCAACTTCTAAAATCGTGATGTGTGGAGGAGGTTAGGTTGGGGTCCTTAAATTGATCCGTTTGATGCTTGTATTGGATGTTAAAAGTGTGTAATTGCATGATTAATGTTATGAGAATGATTAAATGGTGAACTGATCATCTTTGGGCATGAACCATGTGTTGTTTAGATGTAAGAATGATTGTTGTTAACAACGCATGCTAGGTGTTTGATGAAATGTCTTAGTGAACAATGTTTTGAGCTAATGATGATTTGATGACAATTTGTGGCTACATGTATGGAATAGATGTATAAAGGAAACTATGTGAAGTTGCAAGTAATGTAATGATCATGTAAACTTGAAATTAATGTGGAATTAAACTAAAGTTGTCACCAATTTATAGGTGAAGAAGGTGAAGGCTCAAAGCAAGCAAACAAGGGGAAACTCAAAGCTTGAACAGATAACACATAGTAGTTGGATTATGCATTGGACGGATATTGTGGTAGTATGCAATCACCCATAATTGGAAATTGTAGATGGGCCATAAATGTACCTTTAGAATGGAAAACCATAAGTTGATGCTGGATGTGTGGTAATGAGGATGATCATGATGTATCCTCCTTACTAGAATATGGGATCCTTGATCTCTAAGTTGTAATGTTGGAGAATGAAGTAATTAGGATGATGATCATCCTTTACTTCAACATAAAAGTTGGGATCTTGTATCCAAGTTTAAATGTTGACTATAGTTGTTATTACTAGAACTATCCACCAAAATTTGATACGTGAAACTTAGGTGAATATTCTCAAGTAAATGGTTGTATGCAATGTTGTTTATGTGGTTATTGATTCTAACATTCATATGTAAGGATGATCACATATATATATAGTTGCAGGTGAGGTATGTGTATGCATGATTCATGGGATGGAGGTATGGGTAGTTGATTAGGAAAGTAGACCTTAACGGGTCAACGGGTTGGGAGGAATTCCAGGAAATAGGTAATCAATTTTCATGATCAATCGTTGTGTTTTTTTTTTGTGTTTATGATAATTACCTCAATAGAGGTTGTTTAGTTGAAAATGGGAGCGAAAGAAACTAAGGAATGAGGTCATTGTGGAATTCGGGCTAAAGCTGAAAAACCAGAAAATTTGACTAAGTAAGAAACAAAAAATTGTTAGTTGGATCCCTGGAAAAATCGACATACAAGAATTCCAAGCGATCCGCTTGGACCGCTCGCGGTACGTGAAGACCCCTAGCGATACGCGAGGGGTGGTCTTGTCCAAATTATTTGATTTTTGTTGTTTAACGCATTCTTAACCGTATGTTACTTGTTGTAGTCATGTTATAACACCTCAAAGACTAATGTGTTACTGGTCTTGTGATAGGTAATGAACCGGGGAGCTCGAGCGGGTGATCAAGCCTCGTTTTGAATAACCGAACATCGAAGATAGAATGTTTTGGGAATCGTATTTGGGCTTAGACTATAGTAGTTGTCTTGAAACCATTGTGGTCAAAGTATACATTAAACCTTACAGTTTTGAAGGGCACACCATAATGGTGATGCCTTAATGTGTTAATGTGGATAAACACATGTAGTTAATGACTAACTTTCTGGGACCTATTGAATAACAAGTAAAATCCTATTTATATGGGTGCGGGTGTTACAACTTGGTATCAGAGCCATGGTTTGAGGGATTCAAGTGTTGGGAAGAACACTTGGACTCAAACCAAGTGCTCAGGGGTGGAAATGATGTTCGGTTCAAGGCTTGATCACTGCTCAGCGAGGTAAATTCAGTACTAGGAAGAATGTAGTAAGATAATGTTGATGTATGCTTAGTTTGTATGAGTTAGCAAACCATGAGATCATAAAGTTGATATAACCTACTTGTAGTATCAAGTGGGAAATAGTTGTAGATCGTTGATGAATGAGTTACTAGTAATGTCTAGTAACTTAAAAAGTTGAATAAGAAGTTGAATGCTCTGCTCACTGTCGTGAGTATAGTAAAGGTTGAATTGTTGAGCAACACCTTACTACCTAAGTAGTAAAGGTGAATAAAATGAAAGTTGAGAACTACCCTGCTTGTTGTGGCAAAGGGGTACATAAAGTTGTTAGTTGTTGTAAACCGTCCTACGTGAAGAAACCAAGTAGGATAGGTAGTTCAATTAATAAAGTTGTTAGTTGTTGTAAACCGTCCTACTTGAAGAAATCAAGTAGGATAGGTAGTCGAATTAATAAAGTTGTTAGTTGTTGTAAACGTTGCTAATTCACCTCCTAATTTTCAGTTGTTATGGTGAATGATGGATAACATGCCTGGTGTGCCTCATTTACAGATCCCATCTCCGATTTGCACTCATTGGCCTGAAATAGAGTGGAATAAAAGACGCACAATGTTGGATCAGGCCTAAACTTGCACACTCAAATCACACAAGCACACAAGGTTTATGCTATAAACTTGTTGGTCGCTTTATATATATGAACGGCAGATTAGAACTTTGGAACTTGCAGTAGGCATTTCATTCTTTATTCAACATAAACTTAGACTATAAATAGCCTACAAATACCCCTAACAAAACAACCCATGTTCTCCTACTTACTAGCTATTCGATCTCCAACATTCCATTATCTCCATGTGACTATAAATAGCCTACAAATACCCCTAACATAACTCGGTCAACCTCAACAACCTACTCTTTGTTTTATCTAAACGTGCAAATTTATTAACTTGCATCTAACTAAATTATTTTACCTATGACCCATGTGACTAAATGATTAATCTAACATTCACCCCCTTAATCATTTAGTTTTGACTTGCTTCAGTTTCTTCTTGCTTGCTGGACTTGCTAATCAAACAACAAAGGTTCGGTCTTGCTACTAGATATAAACCTCATGTGTTTGTTTCTTTATCTCTTGTGGTTCCACCGGTCTCCTTCTTTCTTTCTTGTGCCCTTCGCTCCTTTCTTGGTTGATTTGAAGCTCTCTTGCTTGGTTAGGTTAATTCACCCCCTACTTGCTTGCTTCTTACTTTCTTTCAATCAGACAAATATTGCCATTTAATTTAGATGCATGACCCTGTTCCCCTATTTATTTGAATGGCGGCTGACAACCATAAAGAAAAACCCTTTCTTTTGCTTCTTGCCTCGGTACTCGTGCTAGTAGCCACCAAAGAAAAATAATGAACAATCTTTCTTCTTTGTTGTGCACAGTCCCGAACAGGAACCAAGCTCAATAACTCTAGGAGTCTCCCTAGAATCTCTCTTTCAACTTTCTTTCTTCTGAGATAAAGCTCTTCTTCTCGGTCTTCTGTCTCGGTCTTTATTGCTGGTGAAGAGAACATATTCAATCTTTGCCTCTTCGGTCACGCCGTTGGTCCGTCACGGCTTCCGTTTTCGGTCTTTGTCGGTCTTGTATAGTCGCCGGTCTTCGATGCGACTTCACGGTCTTCTCGGTCTCTGCTACGATCTTTCTTTCTTGCTTAACGGTCTTCACGGTCTTAGCCGGAATTTGGTTTCCAGCCACGGTCTTTTCCTCGCCAGTTCTACGGTCACGGTCTTCTTCTCCGGCGACGGTCACGGTCTTTTGTTGCTACTTTGAGCAACCGGTATTCCTTCACCCCCTGCTGCGATTTACATGAAAATTGTCTCCTCCTTAAGCCCTAGGCTCTGATACCAAATGTTGGATCAAGCCCTAAACTTGCACACTCAAATCACACAAGCACACGAGGTTTATGCTATAAACTTGTTGGTCACTTTATATATATGAACGGCATATTAGAATTTTGGAACTTGCAGTAGGCATTTCATTCTTTATTCAACATAAACTTAGACTATAAACAGCCTACAAATACCCCTAACAAAACAACCCATGTTCTCCTACTTACTAGCTATTCGATCTCCAACATTCCATTATCTCCACATAACTCGGTCAACCTCAACAACCTACTCTTTGTTTTATCTAAACGTGCAAATTTATTAACTTGCATCTAACTAATTTATTTTACCTATGACCCATGACCCATGTGACTAAATGATTAATCTAACACACAAAAATTAATTAAACAGACCCATATATGTAAGAAGATTACAACAATTGTTAAATGATATGGAAACCATACCTGTTGTAGCCCAGAATCATTATCATCATTGTTTTGAAAATTAGCACTTGTGCCTTCACATATTGCAGCCACAAGTTCATGGTACATATCTAATGATTCACCAAGAGATGTCAAAGCTGGTATCATGTAAGGCTTTAGCTTATTGGCAGATTTTAGAAGTACTCCTTTCCCTAACTTATGAGCCACTGGCAGAACTCCCTGATTAAAAAGAAATAATTACTAAGAAATTTTCATGCAAAACGAGGAAGAAATTTTAAATTTAATTTTCAAAATTTTGCCAGTCTCTTACCTCCCGGTTTTTTCTAACCCTAGCCAGCAGTGGTTTGAGCAACTCAACTGAAACTTCTTCACTTTCTTCTATAACTAACACCATTATATTTTCCATTGATGAAATTATGGAGGAGGCATGATAGTCCCTGATTTTTTTTTTTTTTATGAAAAGCCAGAGCATCAGATAAATCAAACGCAGAGTACTCTAAAGAATTATAAGCCTAGAACTATAACACACCTAACTGATTTTAAAAAATGCTCAAACATTTTCACAATTAGCTCATCACATTCAAGATCAAGCATGATGAGAAATGATTGGATTCTGGAAACCACATCAAGAATTAAGGCCCGCTTGTTGTAGGATCGGCTGGACCGGTCAGATAAATTCTCGAAGGAACAAACAATCAACTCAAAGATATCCTGTTATAGAAATGAAGTTTAGAATACATTAAACAAAGAATTATATCAAATGGAGTGCATTTTGTTATGGTGTACCGTCATTTGGTCATCGGTGCAGGGTGGTTCAGGGGCTGTAATTCTCATTATTTCAGTGATGCAGAAAGCAGCTGCAACTTTCACGTCGATATCTGAATGTTTTGATATTCTGTTATGAATCAACGCCTTCATCAATGGTTTCAATGCTTTTACCATTGACTTTTTCGGAGACTGGTCAACCATCCATAGAACTTTCTCTACTTGCTGAGGAACACAAACAAAAGAAACAATGACCAAATGCTAGTATCAAATTTTCATTTAGAAATACAGCAAACACTGTCAAAAAGTCAAGTAGCAATCACAGTACTTAATTCCATATGCACTCAAGTAATTGCCACTAACAAAACTACATGGAAATTAGCTGCAATTTCCCAAACACCTTATAGTGAGTTTAAATTGATAATTTAGCTAAGTTGTATTCCAAAAATTAAGCTTCCCATCAATTACAACCCTTAGTTACACAATTTATCCATCAAAGAGGTCTCTGCAGGCGATGTTCTACACTTTTAAGTTTAATGGAGCCCTGTAACTTGCTACTCTGCTATTCTTGGAGTTAATAAGCTAATAATGTAAATCTCCAACGTTATCCATACCACCCAAGTAATACAAAACCATCATGCGAAAAGATGATCATACCTCATACGTCTGTAAATCCAAAAATTAATAAGAACTAACTGGTTTGCTTATAGTTCAAACTTGATGTCAAATTTTAGATTTGAGAATGCGAATTAGCATATTTCAAGGATCAAATAACGGACCTCTTTTGGAAGGAACGAACGAAGAAACGCAAACAAAACATAAACGTGGGGCTTACATCAAGAACACCGAGGAGATCGTCGACGGAATTCCAGGGGTGCGATAGTAGTTCCCGTGCCTCCTTAAGTAGTTGCTCCAGCTCAACATCAACATCTGTAGACGTCATTTCAGCTACCTCAACATCTGCAGACATCAATGATCAATCTCCTCGCAGTATTGAAAACCCTAGCAGAAAATTTCTGCGAAACAAACAAACAAAAGGGGCTAGACGAAATTTCACAACGAATGTAGAGAGTATACAGAGAGGCCTCTACATTTCAAATGCCGGGGCCCGAGGTGCAATGTGCCATTAAAAAAAATAAATAAAAATTGACATCTATTAATCTCGATTATCAAATATTAATCGATAATAATTTTAGTTTTAATTTTTCTACATAATAATCTCAATTATATTATAAACATATTGATATATATTGATTTGCTGTTAACTAAACACTAACGATATTAGTTCTTAGCTAATGGGCATCCACATAACATCCTAGATGTCATTTTTTATAAAACCTTTTAATAAAATCAAAAAAAAAAATTCTAATTGAAATCGTTTCAGCCCAATCAAAATTATGGCCACCTTCATTCTCCGTGCGAGTCCCCTTCGTACCCGTGTTCGAATTCGAGGCCTCTTAGGCCGTTTCTGGTTGTTGTGGTCAAATTGGCATCATTACCCACCATCGACCATTATGTCATCGTTGGATCACCAATTTTCCCGCTCCTTTACTCATTTCAAACTGCGATTTGGCTCTTGATCCATTCCGGGCTATTGTTTCCAACAAATTTGGATCGTGTTAGAAGTTGACAGTCATTTTTATGGTTTGTGGGATAGTTTTATACTGAAACGGAATTATAAATCACCTTCAAAATCTATCTGCATACATGTATACTTTATGACACATGACCTCCAAATTCAGAATCCTTATTAAAACACATCATAACGCTCAACTAACTCTCAAGAACAA
>JBCNJP010000021.1:6563418-6711132 GCA_039602395.1 Deinandra increscens subsp. villosa | reverse complement strand
GAAAGTTGCTTGATTTCGTTCTAAGTCATGGCATAGGCTAAGTTGGTTCCTATGGGGTTGGCGTGGGAGTCCTACTATACGTGTGCATATTTGGTTAATGTGCAGGTAGAGCAATGTAGCCTTTGGTGTAGTCGCTTATGTGAAGTACTGACTCCGTCTTCCCAATCTATCTGATTAGTCCAATGACACCTTTCGTGCCTTTGGAACTTATAGTGTCGGTTTCTATTCGACAATGGATCTTACACGAAAGCTAGTGCAGAACTACAAGTATTCATGATCTATCAGCAAGTAATATTCTAGGTGTCGTATGAGTTCGCTAAGAATAATCTATAAGTCCGATAGGAAATAACTTGTGAAGTCCACTAACATCCAAATTTACTAAGCACTGCTAAGGTTTGCTGGGCAGAAATCCGATAATGATAAGTTCAAGTCTGCTGAGAGGAAATCAAGTCTTCCTATCCTAGGGGTTCTTTACCGGAAATGAATAATGGTGTAGAGTTTGAGTTGCCACAACCCAAAATGATAGATTTCACAGATAGGCTTGCCTCCTATGAAGTCCTTGCAGGAGCAGTAACGCGCACTACGCGGTGATCTACCTTAACGCCTATCGTTGGTACGATATACCTTGCTAGAAGCTGCGGCTTCGGCGATTCTCTGGGTGATCACTTCCTCGAATTTTGGTGGCATTCGTCATGAGAGGGATCGAGGGGTTTCGGGTTTGGCGTTTCAGTGGCATGTTTTCTACTTAGGTTCTTAGAGGGGAACGTTTAAAGAAAATCGGATAATATATAACTAAGTCATGATAATACTAATAGCATTAATAATAAATATTAAAACGCTAATAAGTATATATATAACATGAGACATCATGTTAATATGACGAGTAAATATATATCTAACATGAGACAATATGTTTCTACGATAAGTCGATGTATGTCTGATATGAGACAACATGTTCGTAAGATAAGTCGATGTATGTCCGGAATGTCGACTGAGTGCTCCGCCTCGGATGATATACAAATGACTTGTTCTGAAGCCATCTCTGCGATAACATGTTCCAAGACAACACATGTCAGTACCGGTTGATATATATATATATATATATATATATATATATATATATATATATATAATAACAAGATAGTAATTATACACATAAGTAATAGCAAAGCTACACATTTAGCTATGACATGTATTTTCGTACCTCAGGATGTTGGTAGTGAGCCTCGTATGCAAATGGAAGTCTCGTAGAGCGGGCTATAGTCTAGGTCTCTTTGTTTTTGTTACCTAGTTCGCTATAACCACGGCTCTGATACCAATCTGTCACACCCCGATGTTTATGATTACGTGGGCATATGACGTCATGGGGTCATAGTCGTGGATACAAAGAACGACGTCTATTAGTTTCGTTTACGTTTGAAAACCAAGTATGTTATCAAAGTTGCAGCGGATTATATAAAAGATAACTTGCTTTACAATACTGAATCGAGAACGTTATGATGAGAAATACAATTGTTCATGATTTATTTAGACAGTAAAAGGTGACCATGACTCCATTCCTATTGCAGGCCCTTTTGTTTGACAGACTTCCCATTTGCACACCGAGAGCGATCTTAGTTACCTGAGAAATACATGAGTTTGAAAAGAAAGGTCAACATAATGTTGGTGAGTTCACAGGTTTGAGTCTTTACAAAATGTATATGTAAAACAGTTGATGATATTCAAGATATTATAAAGGTTACTCGTTGTTGCATTGATCTACTTGTTCCTTGATTTCAAACACTAACAGATTTACCCACCTATGGTAACTTCCCCTAAGAAATACCAATGGCAAAGAATAACTGACATGTACCCCCAGACTTGTTACGCGTGTGTCAGAACTGGAGCGACCAGATAGGGCAGGGTTGTCAACCCAAATAGATCTATTCACTAGTTATCGTTTCGTTACAGGAACTAATTGAAATCAATTGATGATGGGATTTGTAGCAATATGTTATTAGCAAATTACTATGAAGGGGTATGAAAGAACAGATAATCAATAGCGTAACAGTAATACCATAATATCAAGTTGAAAGATTTGTTTGATCATGATTTCTCCCCCAAAAGTATAAAACAGTTGATAAAGGAAAGGGGCCGTGAAACTCACGAGGGATGTATCAAGTTTGATGTTTAATGTATTTCTCCCCCATTGATAAAACAGTAAAAGAAAAGGGGCCGTGAAACTCACTTTGATTAAGGTGATGATGAAAGCTGTATCGCGCTGGACGTAGCAAGTAAACCGTGTCCTAGTAATAATTAATAAGACGGTTTTAAGGTACTGTTTCAGTTGGATAATGTTCTGTTACCCAAATGATCCTGGTCGAGTCTTGACATAATATTCCCGTTTGTATTGTTTGGAAAGTCCGTTTGGAGTATTTATCGTTCAAATAAATATTTACGTTAATGGATATATTTATGGTCGAATAAATATATATAGCTTTGTAGAAATAATTATAATCAAATAATTATTTAAGATTACGAAAATATATATTCAATCAAGTTTTGAACATCGAGATAAATAATAAAATATTTATTATTTAAAGTTCATGATATATATTTAAGTCCGATCTATATTTACAGACAATGATTATATATAAGTCATAGAAATATTTATGTAAATAAATATTTGGTTCCGTAAATATTATTTTGTTGATGATATCTCCCAAATAGTTTTTCTAAATTATATTTAGAAAATAATATTTAATAATAAAATATTAAGATGAGATATTTGTGTGAAGAGGTGTTGATATATTTGTCATAAATATATTTCGTCGTATAAGTCGAAAATATAACATTTTATATTTTTCAGTCCAACGTCTAGAATTTATACAATATATATTGTTTATAATATATATATTTGACAAATAATATGATATGGAAAACTAATATTTAAGTCTCTTAAATATTAATAGGTTGTAATAACTTTAAATAAATATTTCAAGTTAATAAAATTAGATCTAAAAATAGGAACACTTTAAATGTCAATAATGAGTCAAAGTGCTCGGTTATCTAGAATTACATACATTCTATAAAAATGAATCTATTTTTATAACACATAGTCAAAATATATTTCTTTATATTTTATGTCCAAATATATATTTGTTTATATATTTCTAGTCCAACGTCTCACTTTGAGGGTCCCCGAGTCAGTTTTTATATTGTTCGATCTATAATCTTTTTAGTCCTTTCAACGGTTGTTAAATATATATTGTGACACAACTTCTTAAATATAACGTTAGTTTAATATTTAGAGTGATTCGTTCAGTTTATATATTTAGTGGGTGTAGTGTCAAGACTCGTTTTGGAGTGATTATAAATATCAAAAACGAATAATAAAAATGATTAAATTGAAAAGTATAGACTTTTACCTCTAGCACTAGGCTAGGTGACGAACCGAAAGAGGCGAGAATATCTCCGTGGACTCGATCGAAGAATATCGACTTTAAACGTGTTGGCTCGAAGGGTAAAGCGTCATTTTGCGGGCTAGTTTTCGGTGGGTTACGGTGATCGTTAGGGACAAACGTTATGGCCGTTTAGAAGGTGGCCGGGTTTACTTTCCATTGGTGGTGAAAGGGTGGTGCTACGGTGGTCCGACGGTGGAGAAATGGTGACCTAAAGGTGACCGTTGGGCTGTTTTGGAACTAAAATAATAGAAATCTCAAATGATTTCTTTCTGCTCAAACGGAAATCGCCATGGGTTTGTTTTATTTACTTTCATTCTATAGATATATATGTAGTTATATATATATACATATATGTGTATATGTTTGTTTGTGTTTTGAACAGGAGGAAAGAAAAGGGAGGTCGTGGTGGTGATCGGTTATGACGATGAAGGTTACGGTGGTGGGGGTCGGTGTTGATGGTGGCGGTGGTTGATGATGGTGATCATGGTGGATAATGATGTGGATGGTGACGGAGGTGGCTGTGGTGGTGGTTGATCGTCGGTCGGAAGGAGGGGAGGCCGGGAAATGGGTGAAGAAAGTGGAGACGAAGGGAGAGGGTGGAGTCGGTCGGCGTGAAGGAAGAAACGAGAGGGGACGGTGGTTGTTCGGCCGGTGTAGGAACGAGAGTGAGGGGAGGGGGTTATTTAAATGGGTTTGTTGATTTGCAAGTTGGATCAAAATGATTCTCACATATCTTCGTGAGATTTGATTTTTATTCTTTATTTTATTTTATTTTATTTTATTTTATTTATTATTTAAAATATCTTTTAACCCTAGTTAAACAATTAACCTCGATCAGTTGTTAGGTTAGGTTAGTTTTATTAGATATTTTAGGTGGTCGTACGGTGTTCAGTTTTTATAAAAACTACACGTTTGACCGAATTATTTTATGACGATTATAAAATAATTATAGTGTCATAGTAAAATAATTATTACGAAGCCGTTGGGCTTTGAAAGGGGTTCGAACGTCTAGAGAAACGGTTCAAGGTCGGTATAGGTCGTGTTAGGCCGGTGTGCGAGGCTTTCTCCGTTTTGGTCGCGGTTAGTCTCATAATTTACTAAAATTATCCGTGAGTGATACGTTATACTTTTTAGGCGTCGTTTTAATCATTGGGCCGTGTTTTGGGCTTAGATGCTTTATTTTGGTTTATTGGGCCGGACCGGGCACAAATTAGTAAATGGCTCTTTTAAGCCAAATCGTTGCACCGTTTTGAGCGAAACAAATTCCTAAATTATTTATGAGATCACGACATCGTTAAATAATTATAATTCGTTGTAAATTTAATTATTTAGAAATGTTACTTATTTATTTACTTTATTTATTCGCGGCACCGCGTAAAGAAATAAATAAATGATTCGATCGTTTCGGCTCGAGATCGGATATTTCATTATTCAATCTCATAATAGATTATAACTCGAAATATTCGCTTAAGCGTTGTCGGGCGTTATAGTGATTTCTCACGACACCGATTAGGAAAATATAAGAGTTACTTTTTATATTTATCTTTCTTGTTGTTGAAGTTTCATCGATCTAGGATGGACCTTTCTGTTTGTTATTATGCAAACGTGGGAATTTGTCAAGGTTGGACGTTTACGTGCATAGTGTTTATTAATAATATTAATAATCAAGTCATACACATGTATATACGTATATATATACGGTCAAAGTATAGGTTTGACCTTTGATTTTTAACGGGTTGTCACATCAATCAATAAAATCTCCTTGGTCTGATTTGGTATCAGAGCCAAATCTGCTCTAATTACTTAACCCTAAATTAGCGCCGCCTCCTTCCTCCTTGGCCACTATTCCAGCTGCTCAACCGGCTCCTCATCCATGGCTGCTATCACCGCCTTCTCCTCCCAGGAGAAAACCTCTCATAACTCCCACAAATTTACCTTCACTCTAAATCCTTCCAACTATGGCTACTGGAAGTCGATGATTGAGCCCTTCTTGGTTTCTAACAACCTGTTTGATTATGTTGATGGAACTGTTCCCTGCCCACAAGCCAAAATAACTACAGATGATGCTGTAACTGACAATCCCAGCTACTCTCGTTGGCTAGCTAATGATGCTCATGTCCGAATGTTAATCATCTCCACTGTTTCTGAACAGTCCTTTCAACATGTTCAAGGACTAAAAACCTCTCGTGACGTCTGGCTTGCTCTGGAGAGAGCCTATGCTCCTACAACCTCATCTCATGAGTTCACACTCAAACAACAACTGCTTCGAATAACTATGAAAGGTGATGAAAAACCTGCAGATTATCTTTGTCGAGCCCAGGAGTATGCTACAGCTCTTGCTAACATTGGTGAACCTGTGAAGGACAAAGATCTTGTCATGCTTACCATCGCTGGTCTACGTGATGAATACCACGGGCTCAAAAGCAACCTTCTAGCTCGGTCACCTGCTGTCAAATTCAATGAACTCCATGGCCTGCTTAGTGACCATGATTACCTACTCAACCGGACTTCCACTATCCCCTCCGGTCCAACTCCTCAGGTATTTGCTGCCACTGCTTCACAACCGGCTATTCTGCCAACTCCTCCTCAGTCAAGCCTAAATCTTGAAGCTGTCCAAACTCAACTCAGCAACCTACAACTCATGGCTACTCAACTTGGGTATCAACTCAGCCCCATCTCTGTCAATTCTTCCACACAGCCGCAAGCCTTTATGGCCTCTCGTTCCAACAACAGCCGCAACAATAGAGGAGTTCGCAACACTTTTCGTGGAGGGCGAGGAAACCGCTCTCGTGACAGTTCTGGTTCAACCAGATTCTCATGGGCTTCCACCCAAAATACAGTTCATGGTCACTGTAAACGTTGTGGGATTGGTCACCTACCAACTCAATGTCCTGACCAGCCTCCTCATCAACGACAACAGCCGCAAGCTAACTATGCTGTCTCTGAAAACAGCTCTCCATCTGCTCCCACCTGGTTCCCAGACACGGGAGCTAACCACCACGCTGCACCAGACTTGGCTAGTCTTGATAACTCAGAAGCATACTATGGTAATGACTCCTTACTTGTTGGCGACGGTAACCCACTTCCTATTTATCATATTGGCTCAACTAAAATCTCCACACCTCACAAAAACCTTAATCTTTCAAAAGTTTTACATGTTCCTGCTCTTAAAAAGAATCTTTTATCTGTCCAACAATTCTGCACTGATAATAATGTCTACTTTGAATTTCATTCTACCTTTTTTGTTGTGAAGGACGAGGATACCCACACCATCCTTTTAACGGGTCCAAGTGAACAAGGTCTCTACTCTATGCGTTTGCCCAAGCTCAAGTCTCTTCCAAAAATTGCTTTCACCGCCACCAAAGCTTCTTCTAATGTTTGGCACCAACGTCTTGGTCATCCTCATCACCGTGTTTTTCAGACTATTGTTTCGTCTTGTTCTTTACATGTTTTAAATAAATTGTCTTCTACTTTATGTATGGATTGTCAATTAGGCAAGTCCTCCAAATTGACCTTGCATGACTCCACTTTCCGAAGCAACAATTTTCTGGATTTGGTTTATTGTGATGTTTGGGGACCAGCCCCCACCGTGTCCTTAAGTGGTTGTCGTTTCTTTTTATTATGTGTTGATCATCATTCCAAATATATGTGGTTTTATCCTTTGGCTCACAAATCTGATGTCTTTTCCACCCTTACGTCCTTTATCACCATGGCTGAAAGGCAGTTTAACACCAAACTAAAATGCATCCAATCCGATTGGGGCGGTGAATTCCGAAACCTCACCTCTTTTTTTCAATCCTTGGGTATCATCCATCGTCGTTCTTGTCCTCACACAAGTGAGCAAAATGGTGTTGTCGAACGGCGGCATCGTCATGTCGTGGAAACCGGACTCACCCTTCTCGCTCAGTCTGGTCTCCCACAACGTTTCTGGCAGTTTGCTTTTGAAACTGCTGTTTACCTCATAAATCGTATGCCATCCCGCGTTAACTCCAATAAATCTCCATTTCAACACTTGTTCAATCGGAAACCCGACTACACTTTCCTTCGTGCTTTCGGATGTCAATGCTTCCCATATCTCCGGCCTTACAATCGTCACAAAATGGATTTTCGGTCCACTCCGTGTGTTTTTCTAGGGTACAGTCCTGTTCACTATGGCTATGTATGTCTTGATCCCAACACTGATCGGATTTATGTTGCCCGACATGTTCGTTTCAACGAACATGTTTTCCCTTACAAACTTCCTCCACCCACCTCCACTCCATCAGTCTCTCCTCCAGCCTACACCTCCATTTTTCCTGACCCGCCTACTGTTGAAATTCCGGTTCCTGACACAGCAGACTCTACTACCTCTGCTGAAATTCCCACCAGCCCAACTAGCCCTGTCAGCCCAGCCTATGCTAATGCATCCCCCATCAGCCCTGACATCCCATCCGATAGCCATAATCTTCCTCCTCCATCTCGTCCTAGACCAGCTAACCTTCGCCAAAACCCACCTCAAACCACCCGTTATGACCCCTCTGCTTACACCGCAACAGCCACCACATTACCTTCAGAACCTACCTCTTTTTCCGCTGCCAACAAGTTTCCTGAATGGCGTCAAGCCATGGTCGATGAGTTACAAGCACTATACAAGAATGGTACATGGTCTTTAGTTCCTCCTGTCCAGGGCACCAACATCGTTAACTGTAAATGGGTTTATCGATTAAAAACAGATGCTCAAGGTAATATCAGTCGCTATAAGGCACGCCTAGTCGCTAAGGGATTCAATCAGCAGTACGGTATTGATTATCATGAGACTTTCAGTCCAGTCATCAAACCAGCCACCATCCGTACAGTTCTGTCCTTGGCCGTCTCAAGGGGGTGGGATATTCGGCAGCTTGATGTTCAAAATGCCTTTCTTCATGGTCACTTGAAGGAAACCGTTTACATGCGCCAACCTCCGGGCTTCGTTGATCCCAATAAACCCAACCATGTGTGTCTCCTGCATAAAACTCTCTATGGTCTCAAGCAGGCCCCTCGTGAATGGTTCACACGGCTCACTGCTGCTCTTTACGAGCTCGGTTTTTCGGGATCCAAAACTGACCCGTCCCTATTCATCTTCAACTCAAGGGGTGTCACCATTTATGCCCTCATCTATGTTGACGACATCATCATAACCGGTAACAACCCGCTGACTATAACCAATGTGATCCAACAGCTCAGTTTCACATTTGCCATTAAAGACTTGGGGACATTGGATTATTTTTTGGGGATCGAGGTCCTTCGCAAAGGCGATGACTTGCTCCTCTCTCAACGCAAGTATCTTCTTGACCTTCTTCAGCGAACTGGTTTATCTGACTGCAAGCCAACTCCTACTCCAATGAGTGCCTCACATACCCTACTGCCGGAGGACAGCCCTCCTCTGTCAGACCCAACCGTGTACCGTCAGGCTGTAGGGGCCCTTCAATATGCTACTCTCACTCGTCCGGACATTACATTTGCAGTTAATAGGGTATGTCAGTTTATGCAGGCTCCCACCGAAAACCACTGGGCTGCTGTCAAAAGGATTCTGCGATACCTAAAAGGCTCTCTCAACCTCGGTCTACTGATCCGGCATGCTTCTGACTCCCATGTTCATGCCTTCGCTGATTCCACGTGGCGTGAACATGCTCCTTCTGCTGTCACAGCCTACTCTGACTCTGACTGGGCTGGTTGCCCAGTGGACCGCCGATCCACGGGGGGATTTGCGATATATCTGGGCTCAAATCTTGTATCGTGGTGTGCTCGTAAACAGAAAACTGTATCTCGGTCCTCAACAGAGTCTGAATACAAAGCCATTGGTGATGCTGTTCAAGAATTACTTTGGCTCAAATCTCTTCTAAAGGAGCTCGGGGTTGCTACAGCCACCCCAACGCTTTGGTGCGACAACCTTGGAGCAACTTACCTATCCTCAAACCCTGTTTTCCATGCAAGAACAAAGCACGTTGAAGTTGATTATCACTTTGTTCGAGAATGTGTTACTCGAGGAAGCCTCAAAGTTCAGTTCATCTCCACCGACGATCAGATCGCCGATATCTTCACCAAACCGCTGGCCTCTCAACGATTCTCATCTCTCAGGTCCAAGTTGCAGGTCGCACCCCGCCCTCAACTTGCGGGGGAATGTTAGACTGTTTCAGTAATTAAATCTGCATTTAATAAAGAGAGTAGTTGGTAGATAGTTAATAGTTAAATGTTTACCATAAAGAGTGTAGTTGGTAGCTGGTAGTTAATTGTTCTTTGCTCTATTTATACTCTTCTTTTGTATTATCAATTCAATCAATAAAATCTCCTTGGTTTGATTTAGCTACAACATCAGCAGCTGAACTATGGAGAATTATTGAACAATCATACCTTTAGCAAGTTTTTGCCAAAAAGAACCATTTGTGCACCCAGTTCCAATCACTGAAACAAGGAAATTCCTCTTTTACTTCATTCTGTGACAAAGCCAAAAAGTTGCTACTGAAGATACTCTGACATTAATATGATAAACTGTTTGCTTTCATGTCTTTGCATACTTATAATAATATTGAAGCAATAATAATCTTGATTCACCTAAATTAAATTCTATTTGCATACCTAAATAATTTATAACACATGATCTTCAAAATTCAGAATGATTATTAAAACACACCATAATGCTCAACTAACTCTCAAGAACAACAAGAGTATAAAAACAATATTACACGAGGTAGCTATACACGCATTATGTTCTCCAAATCGTTAAGTTGCAAGTGGACTAGCCCATCGTGTACGAAGGGGTGGGCAGATTGATGACTGTACTCTTGATCTTAGTCATCATGTTGATACTATTACTCACTCCTTGTGAACCAATTCCACTGTCTTTCAAACCCTATTGAAAAACATGTTTACTTCATTACAAATCAAATTCAGATTCAAAAGGGTTTATAATTACAAAGTACAAACTAACAAAAGTGCAGAGATAATGTGAAAAGAATATGAACCTGGAATGGGAAATGGTCGGGTCCCCGAGCTGGTGCTGAGTTTATTTGTACGGTACCCGTCTCCATCGCATCACTTATCAAGATTGCTTTGTTGATGTCTTTTGTAAATATGCAACCCTGAGAAAACCAACAATAGAAGATTTTAAATAACCAACCTAATATGGTTGGAAGGAAAAGATGACATTTGAAGTCAAACTATGTACTTTAAAGACTTCAAAATAGGTATGCATATTGTTGAAAATTTCAGATTAACAGTTTCCACATTAAAGTATATATTATAAACTTGAACAAAGTCGTCAACTTTTCTAGATACACAATGAAATCGCGTAAGAAATGTAACAAAAAGATCAGTTTTGTTGACTTCAAAAGTCAAAGTTGATGTTACCTGAAGCCCGAAATTGCTTGCATTACAATGGTGAATCCCTTCCTCAGCATTACTAATCCTTATAACGGGTAAAACAGGTCCAAATGGTTCTTCCCATGCTATTCTCATATCTGGTTTAACATTATCAATCAGAAGTGGCCATATAAGATTGTCTTTTCTCTTGTACTCTTGACAAAATGTTGCTCCTTTTGTCTTGGCATCCATAACCAAAGCTTCTATGAAATTAGCAGAGGATTCTGTGACTACGGGAGTGATGTCACAGTCGTTTTCAGGTGGGCCCACAGTTAATTTCCCGAGCTTTTCATTGACTTTCTTCACAAGAGAATCTGCTATGGATTCCATTACTAACACGACTTTAACTGCTGTGCACCGTTGACCACTGATACAGATAAAGCAACTCCAAGTGTTTAGACTAGTTGACTAAATCATGTATATTGCAATGCTCGACTTTACAAAGATTTTGACTTTTCATCAAATTGGAAATTGCCCTTTGAAAATGAGAAAACGTGCAATCTCTTAAAGCAAAATCGGCACGATGATGAGTTAAATTACCAAATTAAGTCAGATTTACATGGAGAATTTAATGGCAAAACTAATATGTTGACCTAATTTATCTAAATAAAGAGATTACAATTTTGAAAAGGAACGTCTCAAAATAGTACCAAGTGATCTTACAAAGAGTTAGACTATATAAAATGTCCTTCAAGATGAGAAATGGACGATCTTGTGGAGCGAAATTGGTATGACAATGGGCAAACTAGATAAATTTGGCTTAATATTGAACACTTGGATATCTGGATATATTCACGGTTCCATTTGTTTATATACAATTTTGAATCCACTATTTTCAATTATGAATTTTGTGGGTCCATATTCATACATTCTCACGTTGAAGTAAACGTGCCATCAAATCATATCCTCTAGAGGTGGCAAAATGGGTTGGGTCTACACGAAACCACTATATTCTCCATTTTTAGTTTCCAACTTTTCTATAAATAATCAATACGTTAGACATGACTACAAAACCTATATCATTACAATAAAACACAAATTGCTTTTTAATATAGCAATTCAAGAGGTTGTATGCAAACCCATTTAACCTTTTTAGCTTTTTTTTCATTGGTCCGTTTAACAAATCAATTCGTTCACAAATAGATGGATCCAGATTTCCACCTCTCGTTATATAAATCAAGAATCTTGAATAACAAAACATCCTAAAAACAAAAACAAAAAAAGTTGCGTTACCTGTAAGAAAAGCCTCCTTTAACTATGCTAGATGAAGCCAAATCCAAATCTGCATCCTCAAGAATAATGCAAGCATCTTTTCCACCCAATTCCATTTGTAAGGGAATCATACCTACTTTTTTTGAGATTGCACTACCAGTGTCTCCACCTGTGAAGCTGAGTAATCGGATCCAAGAGGTTTAATGTTGATGGTTTTGTTATTGAGATTAATAGATAATAATAATAATAATAATAGCAATTATCACCTTATGCAATTAACTCCAGGATGCATTGTGAGAAAGTCCCCGATTTCAGAACCTTTGCCAGTTACACAACTGATTACGCCTTTTGGGAATCCAGCATTCCAGCTAAGTGAAAGCAATGTATCATATGGAGTGCAGACACCGCACCCTGAACAGATTTAACATTTAAGAACACTATTATTTAAAACTAGACACGAAGTTTGCAAAGTACTGTATCTGTATTAAATTTATTTCCTTGAACGAAAGTTTCTATAAAGTGAATGTGACCGTTTAATTGATTCTAGTTATGTTCGCTACAAGGCTGTTTTTAAGGTTGTATCCTCACAGAAAATATGCATTTTATTTCTCATTCAAAAGATTTTAAGTATCCAATGTGCATCATATAAGAGATTTAGGAAAAACAGAATAGGTCCAGTTTGGGTCAGTTTTAACAAACCAATGAGGGAAAAAATTGTATTTTGGGACCCAGACGCTAATGAATTCTGGTTGGTTAATTCGAACATGCTTATGGAAACCCCTGATGTATATATTTTTGTTAATATTTCTCTATAATTCTGTATTTTAAAAGGAATGTTAGGCATTTGATAGATACTCAAACCAAGAGTTGACAACTTTAGTCCCTTTAATTATGAATTGGTCGATTGTATTAAGTTTTTATCCCTAATGGGTCAAATCAACAAAATTTGTTTAAAAGGAAACCAACACCAAAATGATATAGTATAACTTTGGTAATCATGTTTGACATGCTAATTAATTATGCAGAATATAAATTGACAAGAAGTATTTCAGCTTGACCCAACCCGACCGCATATATTACAAAATGAACATAAAATTTGGTAGACACAAACCTGTTCTGACCAGTTACTCAACCCGGTCGACCCACCCATTTTGCCACCTCTAGTCAAACACTTCTACTAAACCAAAAACATACAGCAATACAGCATATTACATACCTGTGTTGGAGGCTTAAGTACAAGAGAGTTGCCTGCAATGAGTGCAGGAGCGATCTTTGAGACAGACAAATTGACTGGATAATTGAACGGTGGGATCGCTAAAACTACACCTAATGGAATCTGCAATAATCGAACACACAATGTCATCCAAGTACCTTCCATTCTATTCTGTCCATATTAGGTAACAGAAATAAAGATTCTAATCAAATCATAATATTAGTGTAGCAATTTACCTTAGATGTTAGACAGTATTTTGTCCGTTCATTTCCTGGGAAACTATCTGACACCAAAAACTTCCCTTCTCCAAGGACTCTCACACCTTCCTCGGCACAATATGACACCAAATCTCCTGATCTCACAACCTTCAAAATAACATATTTATAAGTTGTATTGTATGCAATGAGAAATATACACAAAATTCAAAGTTTAACAAGATGACATGAGTATTATTTTGGGGTCTAGCAATAAAAGATCAACCTTTAGTGCTGGCTGCCTTTTCCTATCTTTTAAACGTATAGCTAGAGCATATTGTATTACTTTTTCAAGCTACAATTACCTATTAACCTATATGCTCATGTTCACCATTAGAGATTATGATGCTAATAGGTTATAGTCAACAAAATTCCATCTTTTTAATGCTACCAAAGGTTATATTAGTATGGCTGATTAAAAGTCAAACATGGAAGTGATGGAGTAGTTAATTAAATTTGCTCATGTTGTCATATGCACATATGGGAACCCCAGTGCATAAGGCCCCTGTATGCGACGCAGCCTTACCATGCATTTCTACAAGAGTTTCCATGACTCGAACCTCGAGGTCATATGAAATCATGCACATATCATATCTTAAATACTCTTTCAAATCAAAATCTAAAATTTGACAAAATAACCCTTCAAAAATACAAATACTTGCCTTTGTTACATCTTCTTTGTCAAGTCAAATATAAGTACAAATAGGCAAATAAGTAATCTTTACATATGGTGCCAAAAAATTCCTTAACAATTAGAATCAATGTTATCACCTTCTTCCCAATGACCCCTTGGCCCTTGAGTTGATGTAAATCATATAATATTGAGTTAATTACCGTTTGTGTCCCTGTGGTTTGACCGTTATTGCCACTTGCATCCAATAGTTTCATTTGTTGCATGGTGAAGTCTGACGTTTGCATTTCATTGCGATTTGAGTCCTTTCCACTAACTAGGTTAAATTTTTCGGTCAACTAGTCCCTTACGTGTAAATTGTCTAAAATACCCCTTGATTTAACAAAAAAATTTAGAGTAAATTACACAGAAGTAGTCGCTAATTAAATGTAATTTACTTCAGAAACTTTCGGAGCTAAGCGTCCTTTAACTAGACAATCAGCTACAGCTCTGACATCCTTTATGAATTGTTATACTTTGTCATCAATATAAGGTCTCTTTACCACTAACTGGATTAAAAAACATCATTTAAGTGCAGATGGACTAATTTCAGTCATTTTATTCAAATCTTTTGAATAAAAACTGTATAACAATAAAAAAAATACTTTTAATCTAAAAACCTTAAAATCGTTCATTTCATCATTTTGACAAACATCCCATCTAATTATAAACCTTAAAATCCCATTTATTTAATTGCAAAATCTATCTCCTTCCTTGTCTAGTTGTTGACGCATGAACACATATATCAGTATATTAGTGTATGATCAAATCTCAGATATGAACTTATACAGATCATCCAAGAATATGACGAAGGGAAACGGGTGTACGGAAGCAGTGCTCCTGTTCTGGGGAGGCGGAGTATACAACATGAGGTATCCTGGTAAGTGAAATTTGATGGTTTGTAAGATCGGTTCCGATTATTCAAGCACGAATTCTTCAGAATCCTGGAGCGATTCGTCGATTTTGATTCGAATTAACGTTCCATATCCAATATAGATCTAAGATCTGAATGAATATGATCGATTCTGACTATTCACGTACGAATTCTTCGGAATTTGGAGTGATTTGGCGATTTCGATTCAAACTAATGTTCCATATCCAACATAGATTTAAGCTTTGATCGATTCTGATTATTTAAGTACGGATTCTTTGGGGTCTGGAACGATTTGGCGATTTCAATTCAAATCAACATTCGATATCCAACATAGATCTAGGATCCGAAACAATGGACACTGAGCCCTACTTTCTCGTATGCGTAACAAGGAAGGATAAAGAACAATTTTAAGGTTTTTTAATTAAATGGGATTTTTTTTTATTTTAAGGTTTTTATTAAAAAAATTAAATGACAAAACTATCCTTAACTTAACGATGTTTTTTAACCCCGTTAGTGATAAAGGACCTTCTATGTAACAAACGTAAAACATAAAGGATGTTAGATGTAGCTACTTTAGTTAAAGGACCTTATTCGAAATTTCGACAAAACATAAAGGACCTTCTTTGTAATTTACTAAAAAATTTAACCAACTAACATAGACTTATTCAAAGAAATTAAAACGGAAACAAGCAGCTCCCTTGACCTCCAAGCAAGAGCACGTGGACTTGATATTTAATTTAATACTGTACGCATCTTGTTTGATTTAGACCTAGGTGGTATTTCCAAATTTTGTTATTATACAAATACATACATTTGGTTAATCAAAGATTAGTAGCATTTAGTTTGTTAATCTGTGGTCTACATGTCTATATGCCATGAGAAGCAAGGTGAGTAATATCGACTCTACCTTTAGTTGATGATTCTCAAACGAACTCTAAACATATCTCTGTGTGCCCGTTACATAAAGATAAAGGTTATGAGTTTCGGTTTCTTTTGAAAAGTTCATATTCGTTCAAAAGTGGTGCTCCTTATCCGGGGCCAGTGGCGGATCCAGGAATTTTTGTCAGTGGATGTCAGAAATGGGTCACGTTAGAAAGGGTGAAATTGAAACATGTCATATCAGAACAGCCAAATTAGAACGGGTCCGGTAATTTATATACACTATAAAATTACGAAGTACGAATTATATGTTTCTCGACCGCTTTTTCTTTCATGCCTGGTGTGCCTCATCTACAGATCCCATCTCCGATTTGCACTCACTGGCCTGAAATAGAGTGGAATAAAAGACACACAAAAATTAATTAAACAGACGCATATATGTAAGAAGATTGCAACAATTGTTAAATGATATGGAAACCATACCTGTTGTAGCCCGGAATCATTATCATCATTGTTTTGAAAATTAGCAGTTGTGCCTTCACATATTGCAGCCACAACTTCATGGTACATATCTAATGATTCACCAAGAGATGTCAATGCTGGTATCATGTAAGGCTTTAGCTTATTGGCAGATTTTAGAAGTACTCCTTTCCCTAACTTATGAGCCACTGGCAGAACACCCTAATCAAAAAGAAATAACTTCTAAGAAATTTTCAAGCAAAACGCGGAAGAAATTTTAAGTTTACTTCTCTAAAACTTTGCCGGTCTCATACCTCACGGTTTTTTATAACCGTAGCCAGCAGTGGTTTGAGCAACTCAACTGAAACTTCTTCACTTTCTTCTATAACTAACACCATTATATTTTCCATTGATGAAATTATGGAGGAGGCATGATAGTCCCTGATATATTTTTTTTATGAAAAACAGAGAGCATCAGATAAATCAAATGCAGAGTACTCTCAAGAATTATAAGCCTAGAACTATAACACACCTAACAGATTTTAAAAAATGCTCAAACATTTTCACAATTAGCTCATCACATTCAAGATCAAGCATGATGAGAAATATTTGGACTCTGGAAACCATATCAAGAATTAAGGCCCGCTTGTTGTAGGATCGGCTGGACCGGTCAGCTAAATTCTCAAAGGAACAAACAATCAACTCAAAGATATCCTGTTATAGAAATGAAGTTTAGAATACATTAAACAAAGAATTATATCAAATGGAGTGCATTTTGTTATAGTGTACCATCATTTGGTCATCGGTGCAGGGTGGTTCAGGGGCTGTAATTCTCGTTATTTCAGTGATGCAGCAAGCAGCTGCAACTTTCACGTCGATATCTGAATGTTTAGATATTCTGTTATGAATCAACGCCTTCATCACTGGTTTCAATGCTTTTTCCATTGACTTTTTCGGAGACTGGTCAACCAACGATAGAAGTTTCTCCACTTGCTGGGGAACACAGACAAAAGAAACAATGACCAAATGCCAGTATCAAATTTTCATTTAGGAATACAGCAAACTGCGTCAAAAAGTCAATTAGCAAACACAGTACTTAATTCCATATCCACTCAAGTAATTGCCACTAACAAAACTACATGGAAATTAGCTGCAGTTGAGCATAAAGCTTAACAGATCACCATACTTAATTTCCCAAACACCGTTTAGTTAGTTTAAATTGATAAAAACTTCCCATCAATTACATCCCTTAGTTACACAATTGATCCATCAAAGAGGTTTGCGGGCGAAGTTCTATGGAGATTTGTAACTAGCTACTCTACTATTCTTGGAGTTAATAAGCTAATAATGTAAGTCTCCAACGTTATCCATAGCCCTAAGTAATACAAAACCAACATGCAAAAAGATGATCAAACGAAACACTCCCCGGCCCCTTTGCAAGTTCTACCTTCGAAGGTCATAGGTCTGTAAATAAAAAAAAATAACAAGAACTGGTACTTGATGTCCAATTTTAGATTTGAAAATGCGAATTAGCATAATTCAAGGATCAAATAGTGGACCTATTTTGGAACGAACGAATTAACGAGCGCAAACAAAACTGAAACCGAGGGCTTACATCAAGAACACGGAGGAGTTCTTCGACGGAATTCAAGGGACGCGATAGTTGTTTCTCTGCCTCCTTGAGTTGTTGCTCTAGCATCTCATCAGTTTTAGACGTCATCTTCAGCCCCCTTTACCCTATTGGATCTTCTCCGACCACAAAATCAGTCAATTTAACAACAATCTCCTCGCACTCTTCAAAACCCTAACAAAAAAGTTCTCTGAAACAAACAAAAGGCTAAATGAAATAGGGGGTTAAAACTTAAAAGATGTAGTGCCGGGTATGTCAATTGTTTGCGACTTGAGTTATTATAAATTGGCACGTCGAAGTCAAGCTTGAGTTTATATTGAGACTTATTTATTTAATGAGATTGGGCTCGACTTTTATTAGTGTCGAGAGCCAAAATGTGTCTGTTGTGTTGACTAGATGTTTCAGGCGATCATATGTTCAACGATCTACTTTTCTCGAGAAACTTTTCCAACCTAAAATGAACCCGCGAGAGCTCTATGCATCAACGCCACCTTGCAGTGTCGATAGGGACCCCCCAACCGTTCTTTCTATCCCGGATCTTGGCACCCCACAACGATGGGCTTTTGATCTGTTCTAGGCTGTTGTTTCCAACAAATTCGGGTCGTGTTGAAGTTGACAGTCATTTTTATGGTTTGTGGGATAGTTTTATACTGAGACGAAATCGTAAATCACCTTCAAAATCTGTCTGCATACCTATATACTTTATGACACATAACCTTCAAAATTCAGAATCCTTATTAAAATACATCATAATGTTCTACCAACTCTCAAGAACAACAAAAGTATAAAACAGTATTACACGAGGTAGCTATACACGCATTATGTTCTCCAAATCGTGAAGTTGCAACTTGCAAGTCAACTAGCCCATCGTGTACGAAGGGGTGGGCAGATTGATGACTGTACTCTTGATCTTAGTCATCATGTTGATACTATTACTCACTCCTTGTGAACCAATCCCACTGTCTTTTAAACCCTGTTGAAAAAACATGTTTACTTCGGTACAACAAATTCAGATTCAAAAGGGTTTATACTTTATAATTACAAAGTACAAACTAACTAAAGTGCAGAGATAATGTGAAAAGAAAATGAACCTGGAATGGGAAATGGTCGGGTCCCCGAGCTGGTGCTGAGTTTATTTGTACCGTACCTGTCTCCATCGCATCACTTATTAAGATTGCTTTGTTGATGTCTTTTGTGAATATGCAACCCTAGAAAACCAACAATAGAAGATTTTAAGTAACCAACCTAATAGGCTAATATGGTTGGAAGAAAAAGATGAAATTTGAAGTCAAACTATTTACTTTAAAGACTACAAAAATAGGTATGCATATTGTTGGAAATTTTATATCAACAGTTTCCAAATTAAAGTATATATTGTAAACTTGAACAAAGTCGTCAACTTTTCTAGATACACAACGAAATCACGTAAGAAATGTAACAAAAAGATCGGTTCTGTTGACTTCAAAAGTCAAAGTTGATGTTACCTGAAGCCCGAAATTGCTTGCATTACAATGGTGAATCCCTTCCTCAGCATTACTAATCCTTATAACGGGTAAAACAGGTCCAAATGGTTCTTCCCATGCTATTCTCATATCCGGTTTAACATTATCAATCAGAAGTGGCCATATAAGATTGTCTTTTCTCTTGTACTCTTGACAACATGTTGCTCCTTTTTTCTTGGCATCCATAACCAAAGCTTCTATGAAATTAGCAGAGGATTCTGTGACTACGGGAGTGATGTCACAGTCATTTTCAGGTGGGCCGACAGTTAATTTCCCGAGCTTTTCATTGACTTTCTTCACAAGAGAATCTGCTATGGATTCCATTACCAACACGACTTTAACTGCTGTGCATCGTTGACCACTGATACAGATAAAGCAACTCCAAGTGTTTAGACTAGTTGACTAAATCATGTATATTGCAATGCTTGACTTTACAAAGATTTTGACTTTTCAACAAATATGGAAATTGCCCTTCGATAATGAGAAATGTGCAATCTCATTTTATAAAAATTGGCATGATGATGAGTTAAATTACCAAATTGAGTCATTTTTACATGAGAAAACAATGGGAAAATTAACATGTTGATCTAATTTGTCTAAATAAAGAGATTGCAATCTTGAAAAGGAACATCTCAAAATAGCACTAAGTGATCTTACAAAGAGTTTGACTGTATAAAATGTCCTTCAAGTTGAGAAATGGGACAATCTTGTGGAGCGAAATTGGTATGACATTGGGCAAACTAGATAAATCTGGCTTAATATTGAATACTTGGATATCTGGATATATACAAGGTTCCATATCACACAATTTTCAGTTATGCATTTTAGTGGGTCCATATTGATACGTTCTCACATTGAAGTAAACGGGCCACTAACTCATATCCTCTAGAGGTGGCAAAATGGGTCGGGTCTACTCAAAACGACTATATTCTCCATTTTTAGTTTCCAACTTTTCTATAAATAATCAAGGCTAGATATGACTACAACAACTATATCATTACAATAAAACACAAATTGCTTTTTAATAAAGCAATTCAAGAGGTTGTATGCAAATTCATTTAACCTTTTTAGCTCTTTGTTTTTTTTTTCCATTTGGTCCGTTTATCAAATCAATTTGTTCACAAATAGATATATCCAAATTTCCACCTCTAGTTATGTTCATTTATTAACACATCATATTAATCAAGAATCTTGAATAACAAAACATCCTAAAGAAAAAAATAAAAAGTTAGTGTTACCTGTAAGAAAAGCCTCCTTTAACTATGCTAGATGAAGCCAAATCCAAATCTGCATCCTCAAGAATAATGCAAGCATCTTTTCCACCCAATTCCATTTGTAAGGGAATCATACCTACTTTTTTTGAGATTGCAATACCAGTGTCTCCACCTGTGAAGCTGAGTAATCGGATCCAAAAGGTTTAATGTTGATGGTTTTGTTATTGAGATTAAGATTAATAGATAATAATGATAATAGCAATTATCACCTTATGCAATTAACTCCAGGATGCATTGTGAGAAAGTCTCCGATTTCAGAACCTTTTCCAGTTACACAACTGATCACCCCTTTTGGGAATCCAGCTAAGTGAAAGCAATGTATCATATGGAGTGCAGACACCGCGCCCTGAACAGATTTAACATTTAAGAACACTATTAGTTAAAACTAGACACGAAGTTTGCAAAATACTATATTAAATTTATTTCCTTGAACGAAAGTTTCTATAAAATGAATGTGACTGTTTAATTTGATTCTAGTTATGTTTGGTACAAGGCTGTTTTTAAGGTTGTATCTTTACAGAAAATATGTATTTTATTTCTCATTCAAAAGATTTTAAGTATCCAATGTGCATCATATCAGAGATTTAGGAAAAAACAGAACAGGACCAGTTTGGGTCAGTTTTAACAAACCAATGAGAAAACATGGTATTTGGGCCGAGAACCTAATGAGTTATGGTCTCGATTAATTCGAACATTCTTATGGAAACCCCTGATGTTTTTTTTAATTAATATTCCTCTATAATTTTAATTCTGTATTTAAAAAGGTATGTTAGGCATTTGATAGATACTCAAACCAAGAGTTGGCAACTTTAGTCCATTTAATTATGAATTGATTGATTGTATTAAGTTTTATCCCTAATGGGTCAATTCAACAAAATTTGTTTAAAAGGAAACCAACTCCAAAATGATATAGTATAACTTTGGTAATCATGTTTGACATGCCAATTGTTTATGCAGAATATAAATTTTTGGACAAGAAGTATTTCAGCCCAGCTCAAGCCGACCTCATATATTACAAAAATGAACAGAAAATGTGGCAGATACAAACCTGTTATGACCCGTTACTCAACCCGCCCGACCCACCCATTTTGCCACCTCTAGTCAAACACTTCTACTAAACCAAAAACATACAGCATGTTAGATACCTGTGTTGGAGGCTTAAGTACAAGAGAATTGCCTGCAATGAGTGCAGGCGCAATCTTTGAGACAGACAAATTGACTGGATAATTGAACGGTGGGATTGCTAAAACTACACCTAATGGAATCTGCAATAATCGAACACACGATGTCATCCAAGTATCTTCCATTCTTGTCCATATTAGGTAACAGAAATAAAGATTTTTACTACATCAAATCATAATATTAGTGTAGCAATTTACCTTAGATGTTAGACAATATTTTGTCCGTTCATTTCCCGGGAAACTATCTGACACCAAAAACTTCCCTTCTCCAAGGACTCTCACACCTTCCTCGGCACAATATGACACCAAATCTCCTGACCTCACAACCTTTAAAATAACATATTTATAAGTTGTATTGTATGCAATGAGAAATATACACAAAATTCAAAGTTTAACAAGATGACATGAGTATTATTTTGGGGTCCAGAAATAAAAGATCAACCTTTAGTTCTGGCTGCCTTTTCCTATCTTTTAAACGTATAGCTAGAGTATATTGTATTACTTTTTCAAGCTACAATTACCTATATGCTCATGTTCACCATTAAAAATTATGATGCTAATAGGTTATAGTCAACAAAATTCCATCTTTTTTGCTACCAAAAGTTATTTTAGTATGGCTGATTAACAGTCAATCATGGAAGCAACGGAGTAGTTAATTTGCTCATGTGGCCATGCACATATGGGAAACCCGGTACGCGAAGCCCCCGTATGCACATGATTCGAACCTCGAGGTCATATGGAGTCATGCACATATCATATCTTATATACTCCTTCAAATCAAAATCTAAAATTTGACAACATAACCCTTCATATATACAAATACTTACCTTTGGTACATCTTCTTTGGGAAGTCAAATATAAGTAGAAATAAGCAAATAAGTAATCTTTACGTATGGTGCCAAAAATTTCCTTAACAATTAGGATCAAAGTTATCACCTTCTTCCCAATGACCCCTTGAGTTGATGTAAATCACATTATATTACTAAAACACCTTTTAAAATACAAAACACCCAAAATCAGTAACATCAACATTTTCTTCACTTTTAATCAGAAAACATGAATGCAATGAGTCATTATGAAAATCCACATAGCTTTTGACAATGTCACTGTAACAAATGTAATAGTAACTATCAAAAGACCCTCCCAACCTAATCAAACTCCCTAAATTGATCACTTCACCAACCAAATTAAGCAAAAAAATTACATAAAACACAGTAAATAATTGCTAACCAAATCAAACTTACTTCAGAAGCAGCATCTTTGGCAGCTTTTGCAATCTCCTTAACAAGACAATCAGCTATGGGCTTCTTGTGATCTTTAAGAATAGCTGCAGCTTTGTGCAGCAATTCAGCTCTCTTCCATAAAGGCGTTTTAGCCCATAATTTTTGTGCAGATTTTGCTGATTCCATCACCTTGTTCACTTCTTCTTGAGTGCATGCTGCATGACAGTAACAAAAAAAAGTTCAAATCCCTAAACAAAATTGTTCAATTTCTTGATTTTGATGTGCACCCAGTTAGGGAAATCAGGATAACAGGAAACCCAATTAGGGAAATTATATAAAAAAGTGTTCATTTCTTGTCTACATGTTGAAAAGTGATTAGCTTTTGCATTATACAATTATCACAATTATCTAATTTTTAATATCATCAGTTTGATAGCAAAATTAGCAACAGAAATAAATACATACCTTGGACTTTGAATTGGGTGTTTCTGGTGGTGGGGTTGATGATCGGCACCGATTTTCCAGAGGCTGAGACTTTCCATTCGCCGTCTGAGTAATATTTGAACGTATCTCCTGCCACTATGGCTTCAAAAGCTCCATTTTCTTCCATTTAGTTCTTCTAATAATAATCTTGATGATAATTTCTGTGGGTGATGTGGGTATGTGTTTTGACCCTTTTTTTCGTGAAAACAGAGAGAGAATTTATAGGGGTGGTCATGGTGGTGAATAGAATATAAGTTTCTGTGGGTTTCCGTAAGAGAGGACGTCACAGATCGAAGAGGTGGTGGAAAATCTCAACAAGTGCATGCCTTTTCACTATTTTGTTGGATTTTATGGAACGATCGTCAGTTATTTCTGCTTGGTTTGTTTTTTACTCATTTCTCATGGTCAAAAAAGGGATATTCTATACTCTATAGGCGCATCTTGTTTGATTTAGACCTAGGTGGTATTTCCAATTTCCAATTTCCAAATTTTGTTATTATACTAATATATAGTTTGTTAATCTGTGGTCTACATGTCTATAAGTAAGGTTTACTCATTCTTAGAGGGAAAAGGTATAATATTTAGCTGTCTTTATATTTGATTAAGTGTTATCTTGGATTCATCATGACATGAGAAGCCACGTGAGTAATCTCGAATTCTCGACTCTACCTTTAATTGATGATTCTCAAACGAACTCTAGACACATCTTATTGTGCCAAATACATAAAGATAAAGGTTATGAGTTCCGGTTTCTTTTCGAAAAATTCATATTAGTTCAAAGACAATGGTCTTATTTAGTATTGTGTCTTCCTCTAGTCACTGGCTCCTTATCCGGGGCTTACAAGATCCACATAGGATTCTCGCCCCAATTAGGATTAAGTTTGTGTTTATACATGCACAAGTCTATAGGGTTTGCGAACTCTAGTCACTCGGACTATACATGTCAACTTCAAAAGTCTTTAAACGGTTGTAACAACCGCATCAATTGTTAACGTTTTAAGGTGTTAGTTTAAATAAACGTACCGAGTTTTGATCACAAATTTTTTTTCAAACATTAATATAAAACATGATTATATAATAACAGGTTTCACAAGAAGGAAATATTTTAAGTGTTTGACACTAAACACGACATCAATTTCAACACGGCTAGTAATTGAAATCGCCTTCAGTTTAAGTTCGGTTCTTCGGGTCATCCTTGATCATGCTCCGGGACCTACACGGCTACACCTGATTTGCACCTACCATAAACACCAAGAACACATTAGTGTTTAAGCAATTTTAAACATAATGGTCCATTGTACCGAGATCAAAAACCCATAAATTGACTTGAGAGCCCTCGTGTGTCGAGAAGCCCCAAATCCAAATCGTCGTGTGCCGCTATGTACCTCGTGTTTCGCAAGCATCACTGGAGCCCTCCTGACGTGCCACGAGGGGGTGGCTCTCACATAATGATTTCCTGATTTTTTCTAGGAATCCCAGCCTTAGTCAAATTTCCTGCAAATCAATATTTATCCATTCTTTGTATTCCCAGCCATCATTTAGATGGCTGGATGGATCCAAAACACATTCTGAACTAGTTTTTAATCATACATAAGACAAGATCTATCCATAGCAAATTTCATTTATACACTAGCATATCCATATTATGACCCGCTTTATGTCATGGCTATCAAACCATGACGTATCAAAACACATATTTCAACTCTATTCATGTAAATCTATCACTTTCCGTACATTCATAACAATGATAGAATCCCAACCCCAACTTGATTACTTATACATAGTTAAGGGTATTTTCCAATGTTACATTAACCAACCCAATACTAGTCGATATTGGTCTCATGCATTACTTCGGCATTTCCCCAAGCTGTTTGAGATCCCCAACAATCTCATAATATCGGCTTATTTAGAATTATAATCTAAATCATCATATACATCCATAGCAATAATACTAACATAAAAACTCATTCATAACTCATCAATTGCAAGCAAATATATTCTATAAGCTTAATTTATCAAATTTTGACCCGTTAGAATTATGGGTCAACAATCTATGCAATTTGACCCAACTATAAGGTCTACTACAATTTATTCCTAGAGTCATTGCTCTAGTCCTTTGTATCCACGTTGCCATTACAAATTTTCTGCATTTTAAAGGCTTCACAACTCCACGAGTCGTTCTTCACCTAATTCACCATTTAGTGGCTTTTATGACCTCTTTGTCATTTGACCACCTACATATAAATTCCATAACTACAATCCCGAAGGGTTTATTTCTATTGTGTTACTATCATTATTACATTGACCTACTAGGCCAAACATATATCTAAGTAATTCCATCATGGTTCTATAACTCGTTATGTCATAACATGTACATTTCATTATATTTAATATATGTATCGTAGGGAAGATGTTACCTCGTGAGCTTGAGCAGCCTTTCTTGAAAATCCTGAATCCTTGACTTACTAGAGTCAACACATAGCTCAATTTCAATTACTCCCAATTCCATGTAACCACTCACAAATTTAGGCATCCCTCTACCACAGTCACAGAGGTATAATACCCAATGCTTCCCATTAATAAAAACCCTTTTAGACTTAAAAGAAAGTGAAAAGTATGCTTTCTTCATATATAGATAACCTCTCATGGAAACCTAGCGATTTAACCAACTTACCCTTTTCACCTACTATCACTTGAAACTCGTTTTCACCATTTTTAAGTTACTAGTTCAATCTCAAATCTCAATCATAGGAAAGCATAATTACCAGATTCCCCACATACTTCATCACCTAAATACTCATAAGGAACTCGTTTACATCATCTGATATGCATTCATCACATAATTAAAAGGTCACACATTTCTCTTTAACTTATAGGCAGTTATAGCTTTCACGGGTCCAAGCAAAAGTGTCTAAAAAGATATCTACAACCACATCATCTTTGCAATGGTTTCAATAAATGACATAAAATTAACCTAATTCCATCTTCATCATTCATCATAATCTCGAATCCATCCCTAGTAATCCATGATTTTACCCAAAACCTCTAACATGCAAGTCACCCCACAACACAATCGTATTTTAATCACAACAACACATCTAATCAAGAAATCCAACCCAAAAATCGAGTTCAATGACAGCCCTATTCGCATGTTTTTTTCGAAATCCATAATCACAAACCCTAGGTTTCGATTTCACCATACAAGAGAAATAGAAGTTACCCAAGACTTGTAGATTTCGAAATTAGAAGGTGATATCGGCCTGGAAACCCATCAAGATGGCGAATTTGGTGTTTAATACACCCTTCACCTTCGCCATCCGTCCATCTGATTGAACAGAAACCAGGGGCGTCGCCCCCTTCCCCCCTTTTTTTCTAATTTTTTTTATTAAGTTTAATTTTTGTTAACTTAGCCCCTCAATTTACATTATAATCTCCTTAGTCCCCCAACTCTTTATGTCTCAAACTCAACTTAACTATTTTGTAGGTATCCCCCACCATTTGGTCGAGTGGAGGTCAGGGTTCAAATCTCACAAGACACAAAAAATGAATGATGAATGAAAAGTTATAGGATGGGTCAGAGGTTTTATCACAGTGGGCCTTAGGGCGGTGGGTTTCCTCTGGGATGGATGTGCAACATAGATGATCTTAGTTATTCGCACGACATGTGGTTGCAGCATGTCGTGGGTAGCATCGTTTGTTATAATAAGACCCCCGAGTAACCGAGTGTTTGCTGTTAAAAAAAATTATTTTGTAGGTTAGGTTAACGGAAACTCTTTTTGTAAAATAATTAATATAAATACTAGATATAGTATTTAAATTTCAAAAATTTTGAAATGTTACAATGACCTTAAACATGCTTTCACTATGGTACCAATGATTTTCCGCCTACATGAATACTACTAGATTTCAAAATCAGACGTTTGGAGTACATTTCAAAAACAAAAAAAATATTTGGTATCATAGGGGTTTTGCCTTAGCGCTACCCCATATCTTTTCATACGAGAGGTCGAGTTTGGGTCTTATCTGAGACAAATTATTTCGGGTTGAGTCAGAGAGTTTTTTCCAGTTGTGATTTCCTTCTCGGTGATGGATGAGTCGGGTCTCCACGCTCTGTTATTCGGGTGGAAGGGTGAGCCTGGATGTCAGGTCTTTGCTATTAAAAAAATTTATATTTGTTGTTACAATTAATGCGATAAATATCATAAAAACCAATACATATATATGTTTTTCTCACAGAAGTCTCGTAATAACTTTCTAATACTAAAAATCAACATATATTTTTTGCTATTTTATAAAAGTCCATCAAAATTGTTTTATACATTGAAATTCATTCAAATGTTAAATTAGAAGGAAGTTTGATTTTTGAACTTAAAAGTTGTATGTTAGGTTGTTTTTCATATGTGTACTCTTTTTCTTATGTTACTTGTTTAACATAGTTAGCTCATCCCTAATGGGACATACTAATGATTAGCGGTATACCAGAGTAAAAGGTTGTTGGTTTGAATTATTCAGTATGCGGGTTTTAATGATTTTTTCTTAGAAAAATTCTCTGTGTTATTTTCTTAAAAAAACAAATGAACTCGAGCTTGGCTCATTTGAAGTTCTATTGTTGAAGCTTGAGTTTGACTCATAAATACTTTTCAAGTTAGAACTCAGCTCAAGCTAGATTCGTATATTATTATTAATGAATTCATATATCTATTGGTGTTGGATTCACTAAAACAATGAGTTTCATAAAAACAATAGAGACAATTCCTAACAATCTATTTATTTGATAAATGAATTGAGATTGAATTAGATCCAATCGAAGTGAAGGGGAAAATAGAGATAGACTTGTATTTTTTATAGAGGCTTTTTTTTTATTCAAATTTCACTACTTTTTACGTTAATAACTTTTTATACGATATAATTTATATAAAAATTATATTATAAAATCAAGTATTTTTTATTAATTTAAGAATAGTATTTTTTTTTTGGGAACGGCAGTATAGAATTAAAAAGAGCTCACAAAGGAGCAAACAAAGAATTACAAGGAGAGGATGGGGTTAACCATCCAATTGTTCCAACTAATGGAGCATTTAGAGTTTCTAGCAGTAAACCACGAAAACGAATTAAACATAACAAGATCAAAAGTACTACCGTTCCTAATTTTTGAAGGATGGTATATGGCCAGATTTCTGGTTTTCCATATAGACCACCACAGAGTGAAGATAACAGCATCAATCAGCTCTTTCTTCTTATTAGTAATTCGCAGGTTGCTTATCGTCTCCAACAAGTCCCTAGGATTGTTAATCGTCCCAATGTCCAGCTCCAACCAACGCATGATGCGATCAAGAGACACTCTAAACTCGTTGCAAAAGACGAAAAGATGTGGAATGGACTCCACAGAAGTGCAGCAGATCGGACACTGAATATCCTCTATCTCAAGACCCCTTCTTGACAGATTAAGACGAGTAGGCAATCTATCAAGGAGGAGGCGCCAGACAAAAATATTTACTTTTTTAGGAACCAAACGGTTCCAAGAAGTTTCAAATTCACCAACCGGGAGAAGAATATTATCCATATGTCTTCGAATACTTCTAACCGAAAATTCCGACTCCCCGTTTAGGCACCAGATCCACTCGTCGCAGTTATTCGAAAACTGAAGGCCGTCGATCAGTTGTAAAAGATCATCAAATTGGGATTTCTCAACCCCGTCGCGAATCTGTCTTCTCCACATCCAATTCCACCCAGCATTATCACGAAAGAAGGATATGTTGTTGTTTTTTCCTTCGCAAAGAGCAAACAGTCTAGGATATCGGTCTTGAAGTCTTAACCCGCCAATCCAAATATCTTTCCAAAATAAAGTTTCATTCCCAGCCCCAATCGACTTGCTCAACACATCCTCATTAATAAGATTTTTTCTATGACACATCTCCCAGCATTTCATCATACGATGCCATGTACTCGGAAACGAACATTTAGAATGATCAGATAAAGAATTACCATGAATAGCACGAATAACCCGAATCCAAATAGAATCAGGACCCGTAAAGAAGCGCCATCTCCATTTATAGATCAAAGCCCTGTTCAACGAAAGTAAACTACCAATACCCAAGCCTCCATGATCTTTACTAGCAAGAGTTTGATTCCAGTTAATCCAAGGGATTTTCTTTTCATCCTCCTCAAAACCCCAAAAAGATCTAGAACGAATAGATTCGAGAGCTTTATTTACCTGCAAAGGAAGAGGAAATAGAGAGAAATAATAGGAACCAATCGAACCCAACACCGAAGACACAAGGGTTGATCTCCCACCAATCGAGAGAAGTTTACACTTCCATCAACTTAGGTGGTGTTTGTTTTTTCTGAAAAAGCTCTTCTGTCCTCTTATGTCTGCGCCGCGCAGATCACGCGCAGACATTTAGGTCTGCAGACTGTTTGTTTATTCGAAGACATTTCATTAAAAAATGTCTGCGCAGCCTCTTCTTGGTGCAGATGTGGTCCAGCCACTTCTGACATCTTCTAACATCTGCTAACATTCTCTTTAAACTGTTTTTTCATAAACAAACATTTTTTAACAAAGTTTTTTTTAAACATTTCTAAAAAAACTTTTTTAAAGTTTTTTTCTAAAAAAAACTTTTTTAAAAACTTTTTAAATATTTTAAACAACTTTTAAAAAACTTCTTTAATCAATTTTTTTTTTAAAAAGCCTTTTAAAAAGTTTTTAAAAACGGGCTAAACAGTTTTTTAAAAAAATGTTTTTAAATTGTCATTTTTTAAAAACCTTTGTAAACTTTTTTTTTATAAAAACGTTTAAAAACGTTTTTTACAAAGGTTTTATTAAAAAAGCGTTAGTTTTTTTAAGAACGTTTTTTTATAAAGTTTTATTATTAAAAACGTGTTTTATAAATTATTATTTTATAAAAAACGTTTTTTATAAAGTTTTATTTTTTTAAAAAATGTTTTGAACAATTATTTTCAAAAAAAGAATATTTTAAATAGTTTTTTTTTTAAATTGTATAGAATTTATAAAAAACGTTTTTTAAACAGTTTTTTTTATAATTTTAAACCGTTATTTTAAAAAACGTTTTTAAACATTTATTTTTTTAGAAAAAGTTTTTAAATTGTTAAAAAAATGCTTTTTAAACATTTTTTATAAAACATCTTTATAACTTTATTTAAACGAAAACTGTTTTAAATATAACTATTTGTTAAAATATACAGAAAGAAAATAAAAAGGTTTGAATAGTAATTATCTATAAGTTCTGTAAACAGTTTATTTTAAATTTCATTTTATTTTAAATTTCAGTTTATTTTAGCAGTTTGCAGAAGTTTAAAAACAAACAGTCTTCTTCTTACAGACTGCAGAGGTTTGGTCAACCTCTTCTTCTACAGATGTCTGCAGATGTGGTCCGCAGACTGCAGACATTTTACCCTTTTAAAAAACAAACAGCACCTTAGTCTTTTTTTGAATTTCTCCAAAATAATGTTCCAATTATCCACCCGACTCATATTTGCACCCACCGGGACACCTAGATAAATAACAGGAAGTTTACCCGGTCTACACCCAACCAAATTAGCCAAACGAGAAGTCTCCTGAAAATCAGTCCCAACACCAAAAATCAAGGACTTGAGCAGATTAATATCAAGACCAGAAACTTTGTGAAACATTTTGAGCAACGCCACAATATTAGTGGCGTTCTCATCAGACCAATTCCCTACAAAAACCGCATCATCCGCATAGAAGAAATGGGAAACATCAAGGTTATTGATATACAGGCCTGTAAAAAGTTTAGCCTCGATCGCATCCTCTATGAAAACATGCAATCCATCCATGACGAGGATAAATAGAAAAGGAGCAAGAGGGTCACCTTGTCGGAGACCTCTTCCGATATTAAATTCAGAAGAAGGACTACCGTTAACAAGAACCGAAGATCTGGATGTAGAGAGACAAACACGAATCCAGTTTCTCCATTTGCTACCAAACCCCATAAACTTCATCATAGAATCCAAGAAAGCCCATGAAACTGAGTCATAGGCTTTGGCAAAGTCAATTTTAAACACTAGCGTTTTCTTCTTTTTAAAAATAGCCCAATCAACAATCTCATTCAAGGATAAGGGACCATCTAAAATTTGTCTACCTTTAATAAAGGCAAACTGCTCCGGACTGATGATCTCCTCAGTTACATTAGCCAGACGATTCGCCAGAATCTTACTAATAATCTTGTATTGCATACCCACAAGACTAATGGGACGATAATCGTCAAAAGAGAAAGGACTATGTTTCTTCGGAATTAAAGTGAAGAACGAAGAATTACAACCAAGCGGGATAATACCTTTCTGAAAAAACTCATGCACGAAACCCACAACATCCGAAGCCATTAACTCCCAAAAAATGCTTAAGAAAACCAAAGGAGAAGCCATCAGGACCCGGGGCTTTAATCTCTTTTAAGAATAGTATTGATATATAAAAAATAAAATAAATTACTGATTTCGTCCTTTAAAATGCAAACAGATTCTTGAATACGAAAATACAAACACAAAAACATATCATGATGTATATCACTCTCTTGTAGAACACTAAAGTTTACCACAACCGATAAAAGTGATTGGGAAAAAATGAAACAAAAGAAGAAGAAAAAAAATGATAGAAATAAAATAAATTAAATGGTGACAGAGGTTTAAGTCACACAAAATAAATAATAATAGATAGGTGAAATTTATTGGTGTCTTTGTGGTCCGATAATATTTATTTATAATTGTTCTTAACCGTGACGGTAATTTGATGTTTGTAAAAGTTTAATAATAAACTTTTTCAATACGCATTCACTCCACAATCATCCTCTTATGATTGTATGAACTGCCGGTCTAAATATGTAACTTTAAAGCGGGAGAGAAACCGTAATATAACCGCTTCACAGTATATAACCGCTTCATAGTTGCTATCCCCGATACATTTTTTTCTGTCTTTAGAAGACTAAACTAAGTTTAATTACATAAATTTGTATTACTATTTCAAAATAGATTAAAAAAATGTAGCTATTTAATTTACGCTTGTCCCTGGGATTTACCCCAGCAGACATCACACTTGTTTCCCCACCAAATGGTCTCGGGTTCGAGTCATGGGAGCAGCACTTGTTGAAAGGGTACCCGATTCCGATACCCTCTGTGATTGGTTTTCTTTCGAACTGACAGTATGCCATCGAATATAATCGGATGGACAGTTTAAAATCTTTCTTCAGTGATCCACATCGCCGTTCAAAAAAATTTACGCTTGAATTAAAAGGTATGTGAATTTGTTTTTTATAAGAAAAAATAATAATAAAATAATGGTTCTTTTGTGGACCCAAGGCTTAAAGTATTGGTTGGCCCATGTGTGTGGACGTGTGGTTAATCACCTCCCACTTTACTTTAAATAATTGAACCTCACACGGTCCATCTCTCGTCATTATCTCATTTTTAATCTTCATAAATAACAACATTAAATGTTTAGTATATTGCTGTTAGAAAAAAAAAAATTGTTTAGTATATTGGGTTTAGCTTTTAAGAAGAGGAAGAAAAAAAAACATAATTGGTGGATTGTTGTGAAGGGAACGTGTTCAACAAGACCATGTGTGATAGGGACTTAATAGCCCATGTAGAAGTTGAAAACTCCGTCAAATACCGCCTCTAGATGTTATGGGGCGCTTTGGCCTCTTTCGTGACTGATGAGAACAACATAGTGAATCGGGCTGGGTGGTGGGCCAGCTCTCAAACGGCTCTCTCTTTTCTAGTTTTTCAAATTAAAAATAATCTCTATATAAACAACAGATTTACATCATTTTATAACACACAATTCTATATTCTATCCTTCTACACAACCACACTATCAAAATGAACCGAGTTTGAACTCTGGCTGAAGAAGTTGTGTTGGCTCGTGCGTAGGTGGAAACATAACGACAACTTGGTTCACAACTATACATTTATTTCTCTATAGTATCAAATATTTAGTAACATTTATATATAAATCTTTACTTCTATTAGGTGGCTCCCAACATATCAGATTGTTTTGGATTGACATTAGCATCAACTTACATTTTGCTATAAAATCTCAAAGATTAACAAAATCTACAATAACCACTATCAGAACCAAAACAATAATGTTTTGCTCAATACGCTTTAGAAATATCGGTTTACATGCCGAGTCGATTTCACTTTTCAAGTAGAGTGGATAATTAAACTCTTTATATATATAATTGCTCACACTACACACTCTCAAAATCAACCTGGGTGGTTTAAGGGTAATCAAACTGAAGTTCAGATTTCAGATCTTCATACACACTCTCAAAATCAACCAGGGTGGCTCAAGAGTATTCAACCTGAAGTTAGGATTTTAGATCTCCATCTGAACAACTTTTTTTTTTTTTTTTTTGAACGGCCCATCTGAACAACTAGCCCCAAGTTTAACTTTTTAGTAAGTCTGGATAAAATATGATTAAAATTTATAACTTTTTAGAGTCTCGACATTTTAATACGTTTTAGACTCCAAAATCCAAAGTTCAAAACAATTAATACGTTTTAGACTTGTCCTAGTGGTTATCCCTTTGGCTCTTTGGGTTCTGGTCACTATGTGACCCGGGTTCTAATCAAAGGGAAGACAGTTTTACCCCATGTGATCCCAGGATGGGTTTCTGCCAGGAGAAAACTTCAGAAGGGGGTGTCTTGGTTCTCACGGAGGTCCGAGTAATCGAACTTTGACATAGCCCCGCAATAATAGGTTTACACGTGGGACCAAAGTCGCCTAATAGATACCATTCCAAAAAAAAAAAAATTTGAGCCGCCGAGAAATCTACGTGTTTAGCAATACGAAAGTGAAGTTGGATTTATATTAAATGTGGAAAATGACAAAAAGAAACAAGACGGCAACAGCTATTTCAAGTAGTTTTCACGAAAAAACGACACAATAATTTGTCCTTCGATATCATTGTTCTTAAATATAAGAAAGACAATATATATAATAAAATATATTAATAAACACGTTTGCAATCTCATGATTCGGATGCACTAATGAAGTAGTTCAGATCGATAGAAAATCTGTAATAACAAATTTTGTGGTGTTAGCGGGTCGGGTAATGCATGTATCACGGATCGGATCTCATTATTTTGTTTGGATTCTAACTTAAAAAAATATCAACCGCTTTAACTAGAAAAAGAAACCACACATATACACATAAAAGCCATAACTACATACATAGTCACTAGACATTACAAGAATGAAAAAACCGTACACTAAAGATTTTATTTCTACCATAAATACAGAGACCACAAAAAAGAAAATATTTCCATTCTAGTACTATTCTAAGATTGATAAATAATAAATTAAGCATATATAACACACATAAATGACAAATGTGAGTTATGAATGATGTAGAAAACCATATGATCATCGTATCAAAACGGCAAACTCTTTGAAGTTGACATAGATGTGAGTGATCTAAAACGCTCAGATGGGACGAAATCTCGTTGTAAGTTCGCCCTTTTCGTAATCCTCCTCATATTGCTATGCAAACTTTGCTCTACCAAATACTTAACCTCTTTACTCTCATCACTTATCTTTCTGAGGTCTGTTGCTGATCCAGAATCAACAGGCCCACACAGGGGTGCTGAAACATTAGCACCTATATTGCCTGTAAAGGTTTCAGACACTTGTTTACCTTTATCTATACTTAAAATTTCTAGAAGCCGAGAGGCTCGTTTTTGCGCTAAGGTGCTACCTAGAAGGGTAAGTTCAAGGAGCGAAGATGTAACCCCGGACTCGATCATGAATAGCCGATCTCTATATGATCTGTGTGCCATCACCATCAAAATGTAGGTTGCTTTCTCTTGACAAGTAGGCGAATCCGTCCAGTTTAACACGTCCACCAGTATCTGAACCGAATCATTAACACTACTTATTGCCTTTCGTCCCTCATGGGTCGACACCAAGTTGCTCAAAATCGACAACATTCGGTCACTAACTTCCATGTCTCCCAATGAGGTCAACAGAAATGGAACGAAATTATCGGTTTCGATCATCGATGAAACATTGGAGGACAAGAGTGACAGATTGTAAAGTGCACGTAAACAATCTTGAATGACTTGTGAGTTGACTTTAGTTTTGGTTGAATTCTTGACAGTTTTGACCAAGAAGGAGATGGCTCCAGATGACCCTATAATGGGTTTGTTTGAGTCGAGTGCGGTTAACCCGAGAAAGTTGGCTATGATTGCTGCACATACATCTGGGTTAGGTGAACCTTCATTGATCAGATCAAGCATCTTGTGTACTGCCCCTGCTTTAACAATGGCGGCTTTGTTCCTGAAAAGTCAAACCCATGAAGCATCTGGTAACTATTGTATCAAAACTAAAAACGTTATTCGGTATTGTATCAATCGAAAAATACCAAAAAAATATCAAAAATGGAAAGAAAAAAAAACATGAAAAACAAATACCAATACTGATACATAGAGATATTAGGTTGGTATCGATTTGTTACCGGTATTTAGGTGCAAACTAGTAAAGTTGCTCATGAATTACTTGATATCGAATCAATAAAACCTTAAAATGAGCTAGGTCTTAACCGGCCCGAGCCGAGCTTAAGTTAAAATATGACTCATTTAAACAAGCTCAAACTGAACTTTACGTATTGAGCTAGAGTCGGCTCGCGAGTCTTAACGAGTTTGTTATTTATTTATCTTTTATTTAATTTACTAGATATATTTAAAAAATGAATATTGGATTTTAATAATATGAGTTTTAACTCATTGACGAAAATAATACGAGTTCAAAGCTGGCGGACAATAATACCAATTAATGAGGTGGGTGTTAATAATGAAATGCCGTTAGTTGAACCATAACGGTGTTAGTGATTTGCTGACATGGCACTCAATGAGGACTCTTTTTGTAATTCTTAAAAATGAAGGGGCTTATACAATTTACAAAACTCATTTTATACAATTTACAAAACATACCCTTTATTTTTAGAAATTATAAAAAGAGTCTCTCATTGAGTGCCACGTCAGCAAATCACTAACACCGTTAGGGTTCAACTAACGGCATTTCATTATTGACACCCACCTCATTAATTGATATTATTGTCCGTCAACTTTGAAACTCGTATTATTATTCGCCAATGAGTTAAAACTCATATTATTAAAATCCAATTTTCCTTTAAAAAATAATAATTAATATATATATAAAAGTATGATAAAATAAGTAATAATATGTATTATTTTCTATATAAAAAATTATAATTCTAAATATATATAAATTTAATTATATAAATAAATAAAAATAATGATAATCGGGCCGAACTCAAGCTTCAAAATTAAAACTTGAATTGAGCCAAACTCGAACCTAAGTGAACTTGGTTTGAACCTCTACGGGTCACTCGGTTCCAAATTAAAACTAGAATCGAGCCGGAAACGAGTTCGAGTTCGGCTACGGGTTACCAAAAAGCTTACTCGTCATTGCCGATTCCAAGATTAAGAAGAGCGTAAAGAGCCGCGATTAGAGAATCGAGATCGCCGGAATCGAGCATGGCGACTAACGGCGGGATTGCTCCGAGCAACGCTAATGTCGTTCTCGCATCGGAATCGTCCTTAGCTAACCTCCTCACCTCCTTCGCCCCACCCAAAAAGTCGTCGTCTCCTCCAACCTGCAATCGCTTCACCACTCGCTTCAATTCCTCCAACGCCTCCGTCTTCTTCTCCACCGCCTCTTCCTCTTCCTCCCATAACTCCGTCATCCTCAACAACTCCGATAGCTTCTCCGATCTCTTTTTCTCACCGTCGTTATCGTTCATAATCGCATCAGATCTGCATTCTGATACCTTTTCCTCTTCCATCGGCTTCTCCGCCAACGGCGAGCGAACAGCGTGGCGGTGGCGGTAACCGCCGCCTCCGCATCTCATTGTATCGATAATTACGCGGCGGCAAGTCGACCATAAGTTGGAATTTCCGGCGGGTTGGTGGTCGAGGACAACCGATCCTAGATTATTTTGTTGAAATTTGCCCATGTGATACGACACCGTTTTTTTAGTCAACGGACGTTGATCGGATCAGTGATGCATCGATCACCTACATTGCACCGATTGACGGCTGTGTATGCAGATCAGGAGATGAAAAATGAAGAGAGATATGAGAAAGTGGAAGAGTGGTAAATGATGAGAGGTAAAGCTTCTGAAATAGCGGAGGGATGTTGGTGACGTCTGTGATGTGTCGGAGAAGATGACTAGCCGTGGGGTCTATATGGTGTAGGAATGGTAAGAGTTTTTTTACCAAAAATAAGTAAGAAGTGTTGGAAAAGTTATTTACCAAAATATGAAAACTAGTTATCGAAATGGTGTTTTTAATTTATTTATTAATCTTTTTTTTAATAAAAGCAATTTACTGTTTTTAATATAAAAAATAGCATCTTATAATTACATTCTTAATTATCAGGTTTTATTTAACAATTTTTTCTTTCCAATTTCAATCTAAGTATCTAAATTTTAGTTGTACGATTATATATATATAATTCTTACTCTAATCGTCCATTGAAGTAATTATATGGGAAAATGACCTAAATGTCCATTTTAACCATTGTTAGACCAAAATAGCCCATTGAAAGAAAGTGGATCTAAAATAGCCCCTCTTCAATAGTCGCCAACGACCTCCCTCAACAGTCGCAAGACTGTGTTCTACGCCAATCAAAAGTCGCCACGTACCCTAGACGGTCGTTGACGACCCTACTTTTTCTTACACGACCGTACTTTTTCTGACACAACCATCCACTGAAAATACTCTGACAACGACTGGGATGGTCGCTACGACCTTTCTCACGGTCGCCACGACCCTCTAGCCAACCTCTGGCAAAATTCAGGCGAAAATTGGAGTGTCGAGGGCATTGACTAGCCGCTGAAACGTAGATACGACAGTGTTAATCTGGAAGATTCAGGAAGCAATTGCTTGAGTGAAATCTGGTTGCCGGAAGCCGTTGATGTATCCTCCTCGTTTTGAATCAGGCGGACGCCCTGTTTGGAGATCTCGAAAGCTCATCTTATCCAGTTATATCACTCGAATCAACCCTAGACCCTTCGATTTTGACTTCGGTACACACTGAAGAATTCCGATTAGGATTAACAGCCCTAAGATACAATAGAATCTCGATCGGAAGGTGAGAATTAGGGGAGGTTTGACGATCGGAGTTTGTAATGATGAAGAAATTTTTTACGAATTTTTGGGGACATGGAGAACGATCGTCTGACCGTGCGGTGTGGTCGTTGGCGACCATTTCAGCGGCTATTATAGGGACTAAAAATTTTCAATGGTTATTTTTGGGTCAAAGGCAGTCAAAGGGTCTTTTCTGTCTTTTTCCTTAATTATATTGCTTTTTACGAGCTTATTACAATTCTTTTTTTTTCAATCAACTCATGTCAAATATAAACTATAAAAAACATTCTAAATAAATATCAACAATGAAATAATAAAAACATAAAAGTATTTGTTTCCAGTGGTCCCAAAATAAAATACGAGCAAACAATAAACATCAAATAGAATTAAGGCTCGTCTTTGACTTGTTATCAAAACATGGGTAGCGGTTCTTGAAGAAACTTGATCCGAATCTTGAGCTTCTTACCAATCCTCTTGTTGGTTTTGATATAGACTCGTCTGACATGATCGAAACTCCTTAGCTCGTGATCTTACTTCGCTTTTCCATAGGTCGTATCTTACCCGGAAATCTTCGAACACTTTTCTTGATCGTTGGCTCTTGACAAACTCTTGTTCGAACGTTTCTGCCCTTTATCTATGATCCATTGAAGAAAACAAATTAATTGATTTGGACGTCTAACTTTCTGTTCGTAAATGTCAACCTACTTGTACGTAATTAATTAATTCGTTTCTTCAATTCTTGATCATGTGGCCTGCTTTCTTTGATCTTCAAAGAAACAAAATACTTGACTTAATTTTTCCTTCAAGAATCACGTGGTAGGAGATGAATAAATATGCAGCTTCCCTTTACCTTGCAAAGTCTATCTTATCCAAAGTTAACCTAAACACTTCCGCTCAGTTCCCGAGTTTACTTAAAGAGGGAAAAGAAGAGAAGAGGAGAGAAGAGAAAGGAAGAGAAGAGAAAAGACAGGAAGAGAAAGGGAGTGATTCATTTCCTTCCGAATCCTTCCAAATCGGAAGGAAAGAAAAACACTGGAAATTTGCTTAACTTTCCTTCCACCTCCCTCCCTTTCCCTCCTTAAATGAAACTCGGGAACACGAATTTTTTTATTTTCCTTTCCTTTCCCTCCTTAAGTGAAACTCAGGAACACAAATTTTTTTCATTTCCTTTCCTTTCCCTTCCCTTCCCTCCTTAAGTGAACTCGGGAACACAGTGTTCGGCAACTTTTCTTAAAAATCAAGATATTTGGATCGAGACTTAAGATACGTGCAAGTCGTTCCTTATCAAGTTCTTGGTTACATGCAAGCCGTTCCTTATCAAGTTCTTGGTTTCTTGGACAGTAGGCGCTTCCGCTAACCCTAGTTACCTTTTCAGGCTTCTTTGTGTTCTTTAGCCTTCTCGTAACTCCTTGGTTTCTTGAAGCCTTCTCATCCCTTAATCCACAGGTTCCGATCTTGAGCTCTGATACCAATTCAAGGATAATTGGTACCGAAAACACTCCAAAATAAAGAAAATAACTTAAACCTTTATTAGATAACTTTGATAAAATAGAAAACCTAAACTAGGTCCCTATTTATAACTAAACAAGTCTTGAAGGACAAGGCAACTTATTAGACTCTAACTCAAAAGCCTCCTAACCAACCCTATACACATTAATAAAATCAGTTTTAGTCTCTCTACATATTAAGAGTGACTGAACAACCCCTCCACACACTAGGGTTGAATAGAGCTCATCTACCAACTTATAGTTTTGGGCCTTATGAATTAGACTCATCAGTCATCACTCATGTAACTTATGTATCTAAATGAGTCAAATAATTTGTAAATTATATGTGTAATCAAGTTATAAAATGATTAATAAGTCATAAACAGATTGATGAGACGTAATAAATAAGTGCAAACGTCTGATGAAAGGACTTCATGAACATAATTTTTATATTTTATATATAATTTATATTTTTATATTGTTTAAAGTTTTGAAGACAATTCCTCTTTGCGAAAATATCGTTTTAATTTTTTATTCTTGCAAATAAATCTTTCATTTTGCGACGCTAGTGTGTTTAGTGCTCTTCTTTACACTATATTCCGTTCACATCCATTCTCCCGTTTATTCACTAATCACTAGTACCACCTCCCTCACATCAAACCTTTCTAAAAGAATTGGAGGCTAAAAACCGTGTGTTATTTATTTAATTTATTTATTTCTTCTAAATAATCAACAATATATCGCAGACTACTTTTAAAACGAATAATGTTTATATACATTTCATCGTGTTAAACATTTAAAAAGCGGGTCACGTCTTATATATACAAGGATAAAATCCGAAAGTATGAATCATACTTTGAAAGAAAAACAATATTTATTAGAGGTGGGTCCTATTTTTGGTTAATATCATAAAAAATAAAAATACTTTCTATTTTTTATTAAAAAGAGAAAATTGAACAAATTTTAGTATATTACATCTCTCTAAACTTGTAAATAAAATATACACGAAAAGATCATTACTCTGATTTTTTATACGTTAAAGTTACTAAACTTTTCTAAAATACATATTAGCGAAAGTTTTTTTTACAATAATAACTTATTAATTGTTATCTGGTTATAATAATAATTCTTATCTTAATCTTATTCTTATGATAAATCAAAGAGGTTGTTCGATTTCGTCTTAGTTCTTTATTTCCTGAGTCAAGACCCCTTAATCATGGCTTACTGGTCTAGCAAGTATGCTTGTTTCCAGCTAATAACTGCTATTAAATTGTTGTCCAAAATCACATCTTATTACGGATCAGACCAGAGCTCGGAGACACTTTTTGTCCTCTTAGCTCGCCTACTTGGTGCAGCTGGAAATCATTCTCTCGGTCAGCCAGAAGTCGGTCAGGGGCAAGGGATCAAACATTGCCAAACGGCAACCCTGATAGGAATAGTAACATAGTCAAGCCCAGCAAAATGGCAAACTGTCACACGACACTCTCTGATGATGTCACGAGGCACGAGTAAAATTATTTAATTTTTTATCTTTCTTATCCTTTATTTACTTCTTTCTTATCCTTTATTTACTTAAGTCCAAAAAAATTAAAACATGGTTTGATGGTTTAATAAGTATGGCTCGCTTCCATTTAATAGTTGGTGTGAAGTTGGTGATGTGATAACAATGGTCGTTATATAGATTTTTTTTTACTATTTTCAATCTCAACGAATTTAGTAAAGGGAGTTATTGATATAATATGTATAGACGTGTAATATAATTTTTAGATCGTATGCAGTGTTATAACTATATAAGTGTTTGGGTCGTTACACGTTTTTTATCCGTTTTCTTAACATGTCGTTCTAGAAATACAGCTAGTGTTTTACGTCCACGTTATCCCGCGACAACGTAAATTGAAAAAATCTTGTAATAAAGATGGTAGAACTTTTTATACGATAATTAACTTGATGACTTTTTGGTATTCTTTTTGTATTTATCACACCATCGTTACACCCTCCCAAAATCTTTTTTTTTTCCATGCACAGAAGCACGAAGATAGATTCTTTAGGTGTCCCACACACATTGCCTTTTATATATTCTCCCTCTTGGTGCACAAATAAATGTCACGTATTTTGATTCCTTCATTCCATCTTTCTTCCAATCTTCACCATGGTTCCAGAATTAGAGGTATTGTCACAAAATCCATCTTAGAATATGCAACTCCTTTTCTTCATTTCATGTTCTAAACGCTCATATTAATATGCAGAAACCCAGAGTCACCGAGATACAGGTTCGAATGGACTGCAACGGGTGCGTTCAAAAGATCAAGAAAGCTTTACACGGCATCAACGGTGAGTTCTAACTTCATAACTGCCTTACAAGTTACAAGATCAATCATTTTGGGTTGCTTGATTTGATCATCGGTTTGTTGTTTTCAGGGATATATGATATCTATATCGACATCCCACAACAGAAACTCACCATAATCGGGTGGGCAGACCCTGAAAAGATCGTTAAAGCGATCAAGAAAACAAGGAAAAACGCCACCATATGTTCACATACAGTACCATTAGAGTCCGAGCCACCACATGAAGATGAACCGCAATCTTCCGACGCCGAAAACCATCCGTCTGGAGAAGAAGTTCCGCCACCCGAACAAACCCCGCCAACAGAACCACCACCGGAGCAAGAAAATCCTCCGCCAGATGTCACGGCAAAACCACCCCCACCTGCAGAGTCTACATCAAATCAGCCGCCAGGCCCGCCACAATCTTCGGGACAAAAAGAAGGGGAAGAGGTTCCTGTTATGTACCATTATCCACCGGATCATGCAAATGATGTCCGCGTGTACAGCGGGCGTGTGGAACATTATCCAGCGAGTCAAGGCGGTCCAGGGTTCAAACACGAGCCGCCACAACCTGTTCATGTGAACCTTAGTTATAACACGTACAAGCCCACACCTTATGTCACCGAATACGAATACATCCGTCCACCACCGCAATACACACCTTACAGCATGCCAGAACCGCCACGGTACACCTCATATAGTTGGCCAGAACCGCCACAACAATACACAGGGCATTACAGCCGATCAGGACCCCCACCACAGCATTACAGCCGACCAAAGCCACGGGCACAGCATTACAGCCGACCAGACTCGCCACCACAGCAGTACGGCCGACCAGAGCCACCACCACAGCATTACAGCAGACCAGAGCCACCACCACAGCATTACAGCCGGGACCAGAGCCACCACCACACACATTACAGCCGGCCAGAGCCACCACCACAACATTACAGCCGACCGGGCCCACCAACACAGATTTACAGCCAACCAGAGCCACCATCACATCATTACAGCCGACAAGAACCACCACCACAGCATTACAGACGCCCGGAACCACCGCCACCTCAAGACAGCCAACCAGAGCCACATCCACAACCAAACCGCCAAGATCCACCACAGCATTCACCACAAGAATACAACCGCCCTGAACCACCTCGACAATACATACAACACAGCAGGCTGGAGCCATCACCACTATACACATACTACAGCAGATTCGAACCACCGGATTATAACGGGCACTACAATGGTGAACTTCAACACAGCAGCTACAGAAATGATGACATCACCTCACCTTTTGGAGATGAAGATCCAAATGGATGTAAAATCATCTAAACAAAACGAATCAACTGCATTTTGGTCAAATGACTGTTTGCCTAACATGTTGATGGAGAATAACCAAACAATTGATTGTCACCGTACGAAAGAATAATATTCCCACAGAAACATGTGAAGATGATGATAGAGAAGAACAAGATTCTTAGCTTGTGAGTGCATGAAGAATATGTTCTCTATTCCTATTGAGGATGAGATGTTTGTCTCATAAACTACTTTACTGTATTGAAAAGGGATACTAATTCTAAACGTAAAGTTTTACCCAATAATAAGTATTTTTAATTTCTCACAGTTGGTCAACCTTTGACTTTATTATGGCCCTAATCTGGACATCTTTATTTTAGTACTGTATACCTAAGACCGTCAATAACGGCGACCACAGGGACGAAACTGTCCTATAGCCAGGGGTAGCCCGTGCTACCCCTAAACTTCTACGCAAAATGAAAAAAAAAATTGTATTTTTTGGATTTTTATGTACGTAATTTGTGTGCTACCCTTTAAAGACAATTACCTAACATAAATACCCCTTAAGGCCTTAAGATGGGGCTCACATTATAAAACAATAACAAGTTTGAAGAAAATCATAGGTCCATATTCGACCAAATTATTTTTTGATGCATTTTTCATTAAGCAAATTTGATCAAAATCAAAATAACGTGGTGTATGTATTGTCGAGGGCATAGGTCTTGTGACTATTGTGAGCCCCAAATTAAATTCTTTTTTTTTTAATTTGAATAGTAGGAGTAGTGGGTTGGTGATGATATGTAAATTAAAATGATAAAGATAGCAGAGAAGGAGGATTGGAGGTGAAATAAGGTGTGTGTAGGAGTTTGTAAGGATTTACAAAATTTTGTAAAGAATCTGGTGTGGCACTAGTAGGGATGTCTAAGAACACGCAAGGGGTGTGGATGGTCTAACTTGCTGTCGCACATATCATGGTGACAAACCGACAATACCTCAAAGAGAAAATGTCAATTACAGAATGTTTGAACATTAGTCAAAAGCTAGCAAAAAGTAAACCACTTGCCACTTTTTTTCTCTGGTTTCAATCAAACAAGAGGACCAGAACCTAAGAACCTGGACCAGTCCGAAGGTAGCCGCTATTTAGAGCACCAACCATAATCAGTCTTTTCCTAGTCCTGTCTGGTCCAGATTGACCAGTGGTCCTTCCATAACTGAATAATATCTTAAATGAAAAAAAAATGATAAGATAAGAAAAGAGCACTTAATATATATACGGTGGAGGTGGCAAGATTTACGAGTTGAGCAGCAGTCAAAACAGTTGTGGGTTGAATGGGTTACTTTTTTGTACGGGTCAAAACAGGCAGACGGCAGTGTAGCCACAAAACAATTTTCTCCAATTTGATGTGTTTTAGGATTACAGAAACAATATTATTACAACAGTCAGAATTTTGAAAAAATAATTTAGAATTTAGGAGGTTATGTACATTAAAAGTAGATTTTGAATGTGTCCAACCTGTTTGTCACGTTCCTCTTCTAGCTAAATCTTTTTTATTTAACCTTTTGAGTTAGAAATAAAAAAGACAACCCATCGGCCAACTCATTAGTCAATGCATTAAAATTGCCACCTCTACTCCTCTAGACTACTTAAGCCAATAAACTGCAGCCAAGAGTTCTAAATCATAACAAAAGTAACACGAAGTAGAAGAATAATGAAAAAAACCACAACTTTTCTGATATTTAGTATGTAGCTTACAAGACCGATTACATTAGCTTATCAATAGAAGGCAAAATTGTGTTGCAAAATTGTATTTGCAAAACTGTATTTGCAGACTCGTTTAGAACATGACCAAGGATTTGATGATGATGGGAAAGATTCTAAATTACTAAATCATGCTCCATGGATATCAGTTCTAAATGGGAAAATGATATCTAATGAAAAAAAAACAAAACCTAAATTCTTCTGTCTGGAACTGACCTAGTTGTTGTCATCATCACTAGTATTGTCAGATGATTCATCTTCATCATAAAGCAATTCTTCTTCTTCATCTTCATCTTCACTTTCGTCTTCTTGTTTCAAATTTTGACTTTTATCATCAGCTTTGTTAATCTGTTCACAAATGAAGATCAAATTGCCATAAAAACATGAACAGAAACACAAATTAAACAAGAGTTTCATCTCTTGCTATTAAAGAGAGTAACCTGTGCTGTTAAAAGTTGCATACGCCCAGACAATTGAAGGATGGACTGAATGTCAGACCCTTTTGACTTTGTAAGCTGCAAAAGGATTATATAACATTTAATTGATTGTGATGCTAAAATTGCAAGAAACATATTTTAGTAACAAGGGCTCAATAAAAGTATAAAACCATACCTTATACCACGAATCCAGTAACTGTGATGCTGATTCTTCAGAACTAATATAGCGACCGTGATGCACTAGTATGCAACAGACCCATGGAAGAATGTACTGACCATTCATTGACCTATGACAAAGAATGCACCTCAAAAAGTAAAGCACTGTGTTTATTAACCAGTAAACTCTTAACTCGGCTTCAGGGACATTCAGAAATGAAGGTAGAAATGCAAAACAGGCAAGCTGGGAATGAGAGAAAATTGGTTCGGTTGAATACGATAGTTTGATTTGGTTCCAGTCAGGTTGGGTTGACCCCTGACAATTTTTGTCCAAAAGTTCTATTATCATAGAATAGCTAGTGTCAAATATGAGATAAAAAAGATATACCTTACTTATGTTTCATTTTTCAAGAAGTTTGGTTGCATGATTACAAGAGTCACATTATTCTATAATAATCTAATTTTTGGACAAAATGGCTTAGTATGCCTCAAAAAAACACTTAGGGTAACTTTCAACCTTATTCCTTTTAGGGGTTCTTTCTGTTGATATTACCCATTTAACCAGTGTGAGAAAATAAACCAAATCAACCCATTTGTAAGTAAAAGTTAATCAAAATAGCCACCTCAAACAACAAGGCAGAGAATAATTAGATAAATACACACCTTGATTGCCACATGGAGAACAAAAGTTTCAACAATGTGTATGCATCATCTGGTGTCATAGATGAAACAGCTGCTCTCATCTATATTAAACAATTTAGTCACAAACAATTTAGTCCCTAAATAGAAAAATATCATATACACCCAAAACACAAACTTTCAATGTGTGAATACGATGCACTTATATCATGTTTTGGGTATATATGATATTTTCTTAGTTAGGAGTAGTATATATTACAAAAGACCATAAAAAACATGCACAAAATTTTGAATGAATAACTAAACCTGTTTTTGTGGTACAATAGCTTCAATGTTGACACCCTTTAGAAGCTTGGATAACAGAATTGTGTTAGATTTTAGATCATTGTCACTCATGAGAATGCCTTTAGCTCTCAACTGATCTTCCAGACATACAGTTGGTTCATCCATTTCCATATCATCTGATCAGAAGACTTAAAAATAAGTATATATATAGCCATATAGGTCAACGATGATTATTATTTACCACTATAAACGTTATTTGTATAAAAGAACATACAAAAACCTTTAGTTAATGAAGGTGTGTCGCTGCTTTTGACATCAGAAGCATTCAAAAAATTAGAAACTGGAAGCAGGGCACCTTCAGTATTTGCACGGTCTAAAGCTGTAACTGTTGAAATTAGAAGATTGTTAATAAATCACACGATTAGCAAAAGATAGAATTGGTTTATGTACCAATGAAAAAGTCAAACTTACTGTGACTCTGGTTTTTTAACCCTTTCTTTGACTTTTGAGATTGAATCAAAGGTAAGAGAACACCGTCCATTGAACTAGTTAACTTTATGTCTGTACCACATTGTACGGAGATTTTCTCAAAAGTCGGTTTTATCAGCAAACCGTGGGCAAGAAAAACATGCCCAGTAACAGGTTTTGAAAAATTTTGTAGTTTTGCAGAGAATATAGTAGGTCCTGCACCCTTGTAATTCTTATAAAAGTCATCCTCTACAGATACCATGACTTTTGTTGACTTGGAATTATGCAACTCCTCGATATTTGTTCCGCACCATAAGTAACAAACACCCATTTCTGAAATGGCAATTACAGATAGACCTGAATTATCTACACCATAGGACTTGCTATCTATAGAGATAGCAGGGTGGTCCAGTGCAAGAACACAACAAGCTGATTTCTTTTTGCTACCATCTATCTCCCAAATGGCAATATATCGTTCACCAACAGCAGATGAAAATACATATTTTCCGTCGTCAGAGAAGGTCATACACCGAACAGCCCCCTATTAAAATATATGAAATTAAGCAGAAAGCACACAAAAAAAAAAAAAAAAACTAAAAAAACTTACAGGATGCCCAGAAAATTTCTGTATCTTTTTGTGGTCTGAACAACTGAAGATCTTTAATTGAGCTCCTGCTGTTGCTAACAGCTTCCCATCTGATGTTAAAGGATTAGCATAAAAAATATTGCATTAAGTTTTCGTAAGAGTAAACAAGTTTAATCATTAAAGTAAACAAGCATTCTCCAAAGACTTCAAATTGTAATCTCCTCATTATAAATGACATACATACCTGATGAGACAGACATTGAGGATATGGCTTTCGCAGAGGCTTTAAACTTGCTCAACAAGTTTCCTGTCATAGAATCAAGTTCACATATCATCCCATCAACACCGGCAGTATACACGCATGATCCATTTGTAGGAGATGATATGGCAGTGACACCCCTGCGTATTTTTATGAATATTAGATTTTGGCAGTGAGAGAAGTAGATTTACTATAAACAATCTAAAGAAACGGTACATCTTTGTTGCTGCCTGTTTTCTAAGTGAGTGTCACAAACTATAATCCTTCTGTTAACTTTAACGAAATAATGATGTTGAAAATATAATTTTAGCATATATTCTAGGTGGAACTCACAAGTCATAGTTGAGTAGCAATATATAGCATAGCTTAAAACTAAATGCATGATGGATTATAAACAGTCTGTTAAACAAATTTGACAGCCTAAATCAATATAACCAGCAGATGCACCATGACCTGTCGACCTGACAGTTGGGGTTATGGTTATTATAAGTATCTCTAAGCTTTAATGTATATGTAAGTTCACCTGGTATTGGAAAAACAGCTACATGAATTAATAATGCTAGAAAAGGTTAAAGTTTGGTGCTATCTGGATGTTGGTCTTAGGTTATGCAGAACATATATGGTCTTACGTTCTCCTGAAGGTGTCTTCGTTTACCCAAAAACATACATGTAGATGATAAGCCTTAAGTTTATCAAGTTATTTTGTGAAGATCATATCATGGAAAAAAAGGAGAACGTGAGAATGCATACATGATCCTTATCGAAAACCTTGACATGCATAGAAGAATGAATTCAGTACTCACCCAGGATGGCAGTCACTAACCCTCCACTTCACTTGACCAGCAGATACATCCAAAGCTAAAATATCACCACCCCCTGTTCCTAAAATGAGCAATGAGCTTTGCAGCTTCCTTTTTTTCTGTTAAAAAAGACATGGAATCAATTATGGCTAGCAAACATTTCTTTATATTTGTGTATTAGATAAACCAATTTCATGATTTGAAGACTAAAATATAAACCTTTTTCTCCAAGGACAACCATTTCATGCAAGTGTAATCAACCGACATGTGTCCACCTTCAGGTTTAGCAAAAATGCTTGTTTCATCAGTCGATACAATATTTGCAAAGTCTGTCTGCACTTGGCCCTTAATAGTGTCCCAAATCTGAAGAGCAAGTTAAAGAAACATCATTCATGTGCATGAGACATCTTAATCCCTATTAGTGCATCATTTAACAAAAAGTACAGTTCAGTAATAGAAACAAAGATACAGAATTATCCTTTGTAAGCCAATAAGAAACTTGTAAAATTTTGGGCGAAATAAACAACTGATATGAACTATGATTTTCTTGAAGGTCATAACTCCTAATTTAAAGAACTATTATAACACTTTCATGATATAAATACCAGCTAAAACCGTCAAGTATATCTTCTATGTAAAACATTTGATTTGCCATAATTAAGACAAAACACAAAACTAACTCCATATACAATGCAGTAACGAAGTCGATTCCTCAACAACTGACCTCCACTCCTAAAACAATATAATCCATCGGTGGTTACAATGAAAAAGAAACCAAGTCTTAACAATTTCATCTACTTTCCAGGGCATAAATCTTATACCCTCAAACAGTTCAACTAACCCTTAGGTAAACAACTTTTCAGGACACAAATCTGATTTTCACTTTTTATTACTATTTTTTCAAATTTGATATCAATTTTACTCTACTTGTAGTAGTTGTTGCACAGTTCAACTTTATTATTAATTATATGGATAAAAAAACCAGAATGTACGAAGGTCACGGCCATACCTTAATCCGGCCGTCGCCGGAACTGATAGCAAGGAAATCCAAAGATGGACTAAAGGACGTCAATACGTCTCTGATATTTGCCGACTCCATTATAAACCTGTAAACCTTCAGTAAAATAAGTCAATAAATCTCAACAGAAAACGCTCAAAAATACATGTATACATATAATCTCCCGAACAATAAGGCAGACCTTCTCCGGGAGGGATGAGTAGGACGGAGATTGATGAGGTGTAGAGGAGCAAAGCGGCGGCGCTCGGACGGTGATGTGGCGGTGCTTCGTTCTTCTTCTTCTCCCCGCGGCGCTTTGCTCGTTATGAAAAGAAAATGATTCGAAAAGGTAACCCTCCTGGTTGTGTCCAATTTGCCCCCTTATACTTCTGTTTTTTCTCCAAACTTCAGCTTTTAAAAGGGACAATTTCATCTACTTTTCAATGTGGAGGTTAAACCGGATACCTACATTAGATATCCCTTTACCTCTTAATGTGGAGGTTAAGTCAGATACCTAGATACCTACAGTGGATATCCCTTTACCTTCCAATGTGAAGGTTAAGGATTCAAATATCACCTAACATAAAAAAATTAAAATATTATAGAGGTAGGTTAGAGGTTTTACCACGGTGTATCTTTGGACGGTGGGTTTCCTCTAGGATAGATGTGCATCACAGCGGATCCTGGTTACTCGCACGGATTGTGGTCGCAGCGTGTCGTGGGTAATATCATTTGTCATGATGAGACCCCCGGTTAACCGGATGTTTACAGTTAAAAAAAGATAAATCCACTAGTAAATAACACGTTAAGTTGCCCACGCAGAACACACGCTACTAACTCTTTAATTGCTCTAGGAAATAAACATCCTTGAACTCTAGTGTTACGACACATTAAGAAACTATTGAGGTTTGAAAAGACACATTAAGCAAATGTATAGGTTTGAAAAAACATTTACACGTTACGGTTGAGTAATGCGAATTTCTTTTAAAATGCTGATACATACATGTTGCGATCCAAAAGAGATCTACAAGATTTAAGATTTATACATGTATATATATATGTGTACTAGTAAAAAAAAATACATGTGATGTTGTGACTACGACAATTTACCACACGATGTTTGTTTCAGTATTTAAAAGATAATTTTATATTTTAATTGATTTTAACTACTTATATAAATATATAAATCATCAAAATCCAAGTATCATTTAATAGATTGTTTAAAATTTTATTTTTCGTTAAAATACAATTATAGTTCCTTATTTAAAATACTATTATATCATTTTAAGCTCTTAAACTTTTAAATAAAAAATGAGTTTGTTATTCTCAAATGCGTTATAATATAGTTAATGAACATTCTAAAAATCTCATGCATTGCGGCTCACTGAACAAGAAAAAGTTAATTCCTTCCAAATTTATACGAATAAGTAGGGGCGTGTAAGTTTGGTTTTTAACTCAAACCAAAACTGAATCGGTTTCTTGGTTTCGGTGGTTTTAAATTTGTGGGTCGGGATCGGTTTCGATTATTAGGCTATTTACAATACCCTCACCGAGATCTCGGCGAGGGGTGTGATGTGTCTTCGGTGGGTTCAAGGACCTCGGTGGAGGTATTGGACTGATGCCTCGGTGGACCGCAGTGGAGTGAACTCGGTTACTGTCCCCCGAGTCTTCTCCTTTCACACCGAGCCAAAATGTGACCGTTGGGTGGTGCCCCCCCCCCCCCCTAACGGCTAGATTCCGATTTAAAAAAAGAAAAAAAAAACTTTTTTCCTTTTTTTTAACCTTAAATCTAACCTATATAAACCCATTTTTTACACCATTTTTTACACATTTTAACTCATCTTCATCTTCATCTCCACCTATACTCTCATCTTTTTTCACCATGAATCCAAACTTCTTCTTCAACACAAATCCAAACGAGCAAAATCAATCGCCCCCGCAGCGAGACCCTTTCCAAAGCGAAAGAAGAAGCGCGAAAAGAACGAGAACAAATGTGTCGAGACCTTGAAGCGGTCACTAAACCGATACATGAGTTGCATGACGAGGGAAAAACGATTGATCAAAGAATACGGGCACGATTGATGGAGACGTACAAGGATGATTAATTTAAGAAAAGTAATCTTTTTTAAATTTTGTAGGAATAATGTAATTTTAGGATGTGTGTGTGTTTCTGTTGGGTGTCGAATCCAGCAAATAAAATAGTAATAGAGTGAACCAACTAAGACACACTAAAAATAGTATGAGTGGAAGTAAGGTTCGTGTCCTCAGGGATACGTATTAACTTTTTATACCAAAAACCTCTTAGTGCAAATACAATGTAGGGAAAATTAAGAAAAATGGGGGTTTGTGAATTTTTTATGAAATTATTGAAAAATCTAACAGAATGTCGAAACGGCCGTTTCAGAGTCCATCGCGGCCGTTTTGGACTGCTGTGAAAAAAAATAAAATATTTTTGGTTTTTCTTTTTTAACTGATTATGAAAACTAAAATTGGAGGAAACGTTAACTAAATAATAAAATAGAATTAAAATATAAAATAAAATAATTCCAACACAAGGGTGATTTCTCGTTTTCGACTCGACTTACGATCATTAACGGTTATGGTGCAATGACCCTTTTTATAAAACGGTTTGTATCGGTTCTAGACGTCGAGCCGTTCTGACATCCACTCCATCTAAAGTCTAATCAAACGCAGTTCGTTGATTAGAGTCAACCCGCTACTCTAAGCTCGAGCCGTTCTGATCTTAGCGTGCGGGTTGCAAGTGACAGAAGAACCGATTACAATTAAACACACACGCCGTTCGGTGTGTTCAACTGGATTATATGATTCTATAACGAATTTAAATTCATAGACAAACCTAAACCGTTATTTGTTCCTTTTATCAAAATTAAGAACTTTTTAGGGTTTTAAAATTGATGAACATTATTAGATCCATTAACAAAGTGGCCAGTTTTATTAACAAAACTAATGTATACCGGAAAAGAATCCGAGTTTAAGATCAAGAAACACATAAACAAACCATTCATAAATCGAATCTCATAAACGTTTCACATAAGATTGGAGTCAAACACCAAGAAATCAAACCCTAATGTCGGAATTAAGAGTTGTCTAGCAGGACATAACGACTAAATCAATTAAAATAAATAAACTAGACATTCAAAATAAAGCTTACGGAAACTTAAAATAAAGAAAGTAGAATTGTTCTTCTCAACTTCCAAATCAAAAAAAAATCCATAACTCTAATTTGTTGCAGCCGTCGAAGTCCAAAGATGATCCCCTAATGCCCTCTTGCTCTTGCTTTTTAACCTAATCCGTCAATCACCCTTTCTTTTGGGCTAGTTTTTTTTTTTTGTTAAATGGGCCTTTTAAATTAATTTGGAGCTTAAAGTCCACGTGGACTTTTAGCCCACCTCTAATTGTTGTTTGAATCTTTTTTTTCTTTTTGCATTCCATCTAAATCGTCAAGAGGCTCAAGTGCTCCTAGACTATCTTCAACCAATCATTTTTATGACCTTACATGAGTTCCCTTTTGATATCTAATTTTTCTCTTGCAAATTATAGTCATTAAATGGGACCCTCGTGAGCATGAGTCCAAGCCCAACGGTGTGTTTTTGCCTCTTAACTCCTTCCAAGCTACTCAAAGATCAATCATGATGTACCAATAACGAATCTTGATCGCTTTGCGCCTACAAATCAACAAAACTGCCCAAAGTAGATTCTATTCCACAAAAACTAATATTTACAAAATACTACGATATGACCAAGAAAAAATGCATGAAATATGAATAAAATGAGTGTTAAAAACATAATAAACTATGCCTAAAAATGCAACTAACAAATCTCCCCAAGCTTAAACGTTTCCTTGTCCTCAAGGAAGTCAAGAATAAGTGTAAACTGAAGATATGAAAACAAAACAAACTAACATGCTCAATGCAAACACAATTTTTTTTTTCTTTTTACAAAGCATTTCTCGCCCGAATTGATTGTGAGCATGAAATCATATTATAATGTTAACTTCGACTGCCATGCATAGATAGAGCCTTCCAGATTTTTATTAACAACAGTACCCAATTTGCCAGTTATGATCCACTAACCTCATTCTAGATATACATGTGAAGTCCAAGTTTTTGAACTCAATCTATCTATTCTCAACCAAGTGCATTGTGCTTAATGATGTACAAGATTACCAATATGTTCAATTGTCCCCACACCCGAACAGACATAGCAAAACCTACCCAACCTCATGGTTTATTGAGGATTCGCAAACCCGCACTTGAGGAACCATGCACCACTATTATGACATTCGGGAGACATACTTCCCTTTATTTTCTCACCTTTTTTTTTTTTTGCGAACTTCACCTAGCGGTGCATCCATCAAGTTATCATCCCAATAGGTAGCACATAGGGTATTTAGTTCTTTTTTTTTTTTAATTTTTTTTATTTTATTTTATTTTTTAGACGATGGTGTCATCATGGTAGAAACATGGTGTGCGAGAGAAAGAATACTAGGTATTAATACCACTCTCAACCCGTTTTTGCCGGGACTCAGTTTTTTAAACCATGCATGCCGGGATGGGAAACTAAACATGTATACTCATTTAATGTTATTGCACGCACATTGGTGATCATAGTATGAGGTACTAGCGTAACAGGGCACATATGTCTTTTTATTACTATCATTCTCTTCTAGCACGCAATCTATAATCAACACAATAAAACCTATCATTTTTCATGTTGCCCTCACAAAAGACTCAAGGACCAATTTTTTTTTGTTTTTTTTTTGTTTTTTTTTTTTTACACATATGCACTAATGAGTAAATGCAAAACTAACTATGCATGCTAAATGAAATGCAAACTAAATTAACTAAAAAAAAATAATAATAAGAAAAATATAAAAAGTAAATTGAAGCTAACCTCTCCCCAAGCTTAAAATGTGGCGTCGTCCTCGATGCTAGGAAGAGAGTGCGGAAATAGAACTACTGTTGTGGCGGTTGGGGCGGCGGAGAAGCGTGTGGGTTGGTGGTTGATCACAATACCCCTTTCTCTTTCTTTTTTTTTCTCAGAAGGTCAAGACGGTCGTCCTGAACTAGTGAAGAAAACTGTCGCGGCCGTTTTGACATTCTGATCAAAACTTCAAAACTTAAGGAAAACTATTTTTTTTGTAAATTTTTTTTTATTTAAAAAAAAAGAAGAACTAAGAAAAACAAAATTAAATTAAACAACACGGGTTGCCTCCCGTGCATCGCCTTTCTTTATCGTCTTTGGCTAGACGTTGACCTCGTTTCATTCTTCAATCGGGTGCCTGTGGAATAAATGGAAGAAGTTTTTGGTTAGTATATGGTAATTCTTTTTTCGGTGCATCGTACCTTGCTTTCTTTTGCGCATCCACGAATATTAGCACCTCCATCGACTCCTCCCCAAGCTTGTGCTTTTCAATAGGTTCTTTCGAGACATCTTCATCAACATTTATATTTAACGCAACCTTCTTGCAATTTGAAGGTAATGTATTTCCTACATTTTGGAATGTCTCCATGACCTCTTCATCTTCTCTTTCTCTCTTCGCACTTTGTAGTCTTGAGGGAAATGGATGAGGGTTGACTTTTACCTCACTTTCTACGGGTTTTGGCACGTCTCTCACTTCAACCAAAAGTTCTTCTTCATCGTCATCTTCTTGTATACTAAGACCATCATAGCGCTCCAGACTTTGAAAGGTAATGGTAGAATTATTATGCTTTGGGTTCATCTTGGTTTGCACATGTAATTTAACTTGAGACTCTATCTTGCTTACCGAGCTAGCAAGTTGAGATATTTGTTGCTCCAAATTCTTGATACTAGCTTTGGCCTCTTGTTGAAACGATTGAACGCTCGTGGTTAAGCTTTTCACAATGTCTTCTAAGGACATTCTTGTGCTACATGGTGGTTGTTGGTTCATCATTTGGAACGAAGGTCTTGATGCTTGAATCAGTGGCACCACTTCTTTGGTCTTTGTAAGTTGCATTAACGCTTTCTTTAATTCAACAAGTTGAGTCTCGATGTGGTGAGTGCTCACTTCCTTAACTTCCCATGATGTTTCAACATAACACTCTTCTTCTTGTGCCCAATGTTTTGTGTCTTCAGCAATGGATGTGATCAATGCTCTGATTTGAGTTGGTGTTTTGTCGAGTAAAACTCCTTCACTAGAGGCATTGATCACCCTCCTTTCCAATGGTGATAGGCCTTCACAAAATAATTGAAGAAGTTGATGCTCAGATATGCCATGTTGTGGGCATCGAGCACACAACTTGTTGAATCTTTCCCAATAAGCATGTAAAGCTTCATTTTTTGCTTGCTTAATCCCGATGATTTCTTTTCGTATGCTCGAGACTTTCACTTGTGGGAAGTACTTTTCCAAGAATAGCTTTGCAAGATCATTCCAAGTGCTTACCAACCCCGGTGGTAGGTAATAGAGCCATTCTTTTGCTGATTCTTGGAGAGCAAAGGGGAATGCCCTTAGCTTGATTTGATCTTCGGTTGCATTGTGTGGCTTCATTCCGGAACACACAACATGAAAATCTTTGAGGAACTTGTAAGGGTCTTCATTTTCTAGACCTCGAAAATGAGGCAATAGATAAATGAGACTTGATTTGAGCTCAAAGTTCTCCATGGCAGGATAGTTGATGCAAAATGTTTGTTGGATGACATCGTGAGTCGCCCACTGTCTGAGAGTTTGTTCAACTGCCATGGTGAGTGGTATACCTGTACTAAAAAGATCTTGGCATAAAACAGTTAGAATTGTCGTATCCCCGGCAACGGCGCCAATTTGTTGGGTGTCGAATCCAGCAAATAAAATAGTAATAGAGTGAACCAACTAAGACACACTAAAAATAGTATGAGTGGAAGTAAGGTTCGTGTCCTCAGGGATACGTATTAACTTTTTATACCAAAAACCTCTTAGTGCAAATACAATGTAGGGAAAATTAAGAAAAATGGGGGTTTGTGAATTTTTTATGAAATTATTGAAAAATCTAACAGAATGTCGAAACGGCCGTTTCAGAGTCCATCGCGGCCGTTTTGGACTGCTGTGAAAAAAAAGAAAATATTTTTGGTTTTTCTTTTTTAACTGATTATGAAAACTAAAATTGGAGGAAACGTTAACTAAATAATAAAATAGAATTAAAATATAAAATAAAATAATTCCAACACAAGGGTGATTTCTCGTTTTCGACTCGACTTACGATCATTAACGGTTATGGTGCAATGACCCTTTTTATAAAACGGTTTGTATCGGTTCTAGACGTCGAGCCGTTCTGACATCCACTCCATCTAAAGTCTAATCAAACGCAGTTCGTTGATTAGAGTCAACCCGCTACTCTAAGCTCGAGCCGTTCTGATCTTAGCGTGCGGGTTGCAAGTGACAGAAGAACCGATTACAATTAAACACACACGTCGTTCGGTGTGTTCAACTGGATTATATGATTCTATAACGAATTTAAATTCATAGACAAACCTAAACCGTTATTTGTTCCTTTTATCAAAATTAAGAACTTTTTAGGGTTTTAAAATTGATGAACATTATTAGATCCATTAACAAAGTGGCCAGTTTTATTAACAAAACTAATGTATACCGGAAAAGAATCCGAGTTTAAGATCAAGAAACACATAAACAAACCATTCATAAATCGAATCTCATAAACGTTTCACATAAGATTGGAGTCAAACACCAAGAAATCAAACCCTAATGTCGGAATTAAGAGTTGTCTAGCAGGACATAACGACTAAATCAATTAAAATAAATAAACTAGACATTCAAAATAAAGCTTACGGAAACTTAAAATAAAGAAAGTAGAATTGTTCTTCTCAACTTCCAAATCAAAAAAAAATCCATAACTCTAATTTGTTGCAGCCGTCGAAGTCCAAAGATGATCCCCTAATGCCCTCTTGCTCTTGCTTTTTAACCTAATCCGTCAATCACCCTTTCTTTTGGGCTAGTTTTTTTTTTTGTTAAATGGGCCTTTTAAATTAATTTGGAGCTTAAATTCCACGTGGACTTTTAGCCCACCTCTAATTGTTGTTTGAATCTTTTTTTTCTTTTTGCATTCCATCTAAATCGTCAAGAGGCTCAAGTGCTCCTAGACTATCTTCAACCAATCATTTTTATGACCTTACATGAGTTCCCTTTTGATATCTAATTTTTCTCTTGCAAATTATAGTCATTAAATGGGACCCTCGTGAGCATGAGTCCAAGCCCAACGGTGTGTTTTTGCCTCTTAACTCCTTCCAAGCTACTCAAAGATCAATCATGATGTACCAATAACGAATCTTGATCGCTTTGCGCCTACAAATCAACAAAACTGCCCAAAGTAGATTCTATTCCACAAAAACTAATATTTACAAAATACTACGATATGACCAAGAAAAAATGCATGAAATATGAATAAAATGAGTGTTAAAAACATAATAAACTATGCCTAAAAATGCAACTAACAGTTTCTTTTATTTTTTAGGACTTGTAATTTTTTTTAATGAAATGTCGTTTTTTTTTTATATTTATTTTGTAGTGAAATGTCTAAATTAGTTTTTATTGTTTTAACTTTTTTTTATTAATTGAATAAAATATATCTATCTATACTACTATTAAACACAAGTTTTTAAAGTACAAATGTCATCTTTTAAAGTGTGCCACATAACATAACTCTTATGTGTCAATTTGTGAGATTTTTAAATTAAATAATTTAATACAAAATTAAATTCTTTTCACATAAAAACTTAACTTTAATTCATCATATTTCCTTCATTTCTCAACAAAAATTTGATCCGTAAATTGCTTTGGATTCGTGACAGAAAACCCAACAAAACTAGATCCATATTGCTTAGGTTTTGATCAACGAATGATGGTGAACAAATCGAAAAACAAAGTCGCGACTTTCTTAACTCACCATTGATGAACTTGAACTCCAATTCGATCATTCGTTGAAAAATACTCAAAATTTGTCGTACCAATCGATTCATATGCTCAATACGAATCTATAGCAACAAGAATTAATCAAAACCATTAAGATTTGAGAAATCCACCAATAAAGAACCTCCGTGAAGAACAACCATTAAGCTTGTAAATTTAATATTATTGAATATTTATCGCTTTTTAGATTTATGTATTATTGAGTTCATTTTTACATTTTTAATTTAGGTTCATCTTTACTTCGTATAATTTTTTTTATTTCACAGCCTCGGGTATTTACCCGGGTTACTGACTAGTAATAAAAGTAAAGTGATATGAGTGATAGGTGAAAGGTGGGTATTGAAAGTGAAATGAGTGAAAGGTGAGGGGAGTGATAGATGATGATGTGGCGTTGAGATGGCAAAAAAGTAAAGTGATATGTGATAGGTGAAAGATGGGTATTGTGATTAACCTTAACAAAAACAAATAACTTTTACGAGAATTTTGACTTAGGATGTTAAAGTTTTCCATTGGGCTGTAAACTTACTTCCGTCATTTTAATCATCTTATCGAATGGCCCAAGTCCAACGATAAACCCGTATGTTATACGAGTTTTGAATCATTAAAAATTAAAACTATATATATAGTTGATAATTCATGCATATTCTTCTTATTACCAGAATAACGTATTACATTATTATAAATAAAAAAGCTATAGTTATAATTCATAATATGGTATTGGTGACTTTACTTTTTTTATAAAAAAAAATAATTTAAGGCATGTCTTTACTTGTATATTTGGAAAATGCAAGATAAACGTGACCATGTTTAAAAAACAATCAAACCCTTAATAGCGACTAATACGAATTATGAATTGACAAACTTGAGACTTTAAGTCTGTATAGAAAGTTAAATAAGTATACAGTTTTACTAAAATTATAATGAACACATTCTAATTGTTGAGTATAAAATATAAATTATAATCAAAAGATTATAATGTTATCAATAAAAAATGTTATGTTGATATACATTAGAAAACTTGCAATTGTATTAATCGCGATGTCTAAAATTTTCAAATTTGATGAACATGGCTCATTTGATATGGTAGGAAAAAAAACTATTTAATATTGGATAATATGAACATGATTTTTGTCGCTTATGAATTTCTCTATAAATAGTATCACCCACAACGCAACGCTGATTGAATTTGTAAAATAGTATTAGGTATTCATTAATAAAAATATTGAATATGATTTGCTCAATTATATTTGAAAACATACTAAATAAGTGTTTATTGGTATTTTATAAGTTTCTAAATATTTTTTAAAATGAAAATAATAATAATTTAAAATTTATTTTTAAATAAAAATAAGATGTAAATTAATATATGATTGTTATAATTCCATAAATATAAATAGATAAAAATATATCATGATTATAAAATATGATATAATTTCCAATAGAAAAGAATTTATTAGGGAGTAGATTTGGGAGGGAAATTTTTTGTGAGAATGAATCTAATGTTAACATGTGTCAACCATTGTAATTGTTTATTAGATTAGGAAGAGAATTCCTCTTTATTTTTTTCTTATACGATCGTCTTAATCATCTTGAATATTTAATCATATAAATCATTAGTTAGTCTATATAATTTTGAATCATAAATAAGTTCATTTTTAAATAGTTATAACTTATAAGCATTCTCCGTCATGCGTGTTGCAACGGAAAATTCTCATGTCTACACATCAGAATATCACAATAAAGATAGTGTTAGACTTTAACTTGTATATTCACTAAACTGAGATCAACTCAAACACAAAAGCTTCCATCATCTTCAAGCTTTTCAAAGGACTCAAACGTAGCCCTTATGTCACACCCCCCTCCGACGCCCCCTGCCAGGTGCGGGGGAGGGTGTTGGACCGGCTGTCCGTATCAGTTCCCGAGGCACCAACTAACTAACAATCACACAAGCATACATAACGGACATCCAGTCCTCACAGTGAGACCCTAGGCCGACTCTGAATGAGGATGCACTGGGCACCTCTTAGCCGACCTAGTAGAATCGATAGCCACCGGATATGACCCAGGACTAAACAAACAAGAGATACATGTACATCAAAGGAAACATAGTGATATCGGTTTGTCAGACCGTCACAAATCCCCAACTTAAATTGATTTGTAGTAGTGGAAGTTAGGGTTATCGAACCTATGGAATATGTGGAAATTGATTAATTGATTAACTACTTTAACTAACTTGACTAAAATTACCAATTAACCTAAAATTGAACTAATTTGCCTCTTGGCTGTTTTGATTGTTGGAGTGATTTAACTAAAATTAACTAACTTGCACTAAGAATTACTTAACTATCAATGAAGGAAAACTAACCACTTTTGGATCCTGGTTGGCTACCGATTTAGGCAAAACCTAATTAATTACTAGTGACACATAGACATGCCCCCCAATTGCCTAATTGACCTAATTATCTAGGGTTCTAATGGGCTGATTAGTCCCTGCCGCAAGAAAGTGCTAGATCATGTCAGGGGAACACTAAAACCCTAGGTTACTAGTTAGGTTAAACAATTTTATCATGCGGGTGTTCAACGGTTGCAAGGATTTCGGAACAACTAGTAACTAACCGATTAAGAATAAAACGGTTTTACCAATCATTCACCAAAAGTAGTTAGAGATGATTAGTTGGACATGGCTAATGAAACATACATGATTATAATGAAAGATTGCATTAATAAAAAATTACCGAATGATTGCAAGAACTCCAAGATCCTAATGAAACAGACATGATTATAATGAAAGATTGCATTAATAAACAATTACCGAATGATTGCAAGAACTCCAAGATCTCTAAACAAAGTGAAAAATTCGTAACCTAAGCTCTCTGGTCGCACAAGAATCAAGAAGTCTCTCTAATAACTTAACAAAACAAGTTTAAATAGTAAACCCTAAAAAATCTTTTGCCGACCAATTCGGGGCGTACCGCCCCAAATTGTGGGATTCTGGGGGTACCGCCCGGATCTGAAACTTCCGATAACTTTCTACTATTTAGAGCGTACCGCCCTGATTTCTGCTTCACTGGGCGTACCGCCCTGAATTGAAACTCAGGAACTTTTCTTGATTTTTTTCTAAGTATTCACTCATTCCCGCTCATTCTCGATCCCGTACCAGTCAGCTTCTGTTTTCTTCATAAACATCCAGATTTGACACGTTTAACTCCCGGTACCTCAAAACACAAAAACCGTGTAAATGCAATATAATCCAACCGTTATTAAAAATATATGACAAATTAGCAACAATAACGACGACACATTGGACTAACATCACATAGTCATAACAGGTGTTCAGAAACAAACATCATTCGTTTATTATACAGAGCCCTATTCATTGTAATAACAATCATCAGAATATTCCAAGATCATATTCGGTCCACACCTACACTTGCTTACCTGCAACATAAGTCAATCACAGAGTCAACAACATACGTTGTTGGTGAGTCGTAACTACCATCATCATATTAACAGTTTTCAAACACATACATATTATGAATTTATCATGCCGCACCCAAGGTCAACACTTAGATACTCTACATACGCGGTGCGCATAGCCGTACACCTTCTATGAGTAGTTTCGAAGTTCAACATATAAGTACATATCCCCCCTAGTAAATTAATACTAGAGGATCCGAGTGAATATGGATCGTTCAACTATAACGGCCGCTATAATCCCTTATATGCCTAGTGGTCTCAATCTTAATGACCAGAAAGCCTATAATGACCCACACAGGGCATTCCGACTCACAGTGTTCGACAAGATAATCATAACAGATATAACAGATACACCAGAACATAAATGTGATCTCAAACAGTTAACTAAATAAGGAAGTCAGAGGACTCACTGTAATGAAGTCAGAAACAGAGTACAAGACGGGAATCCGAGATTCAACTAGAATATCCTATCTTCAATTTCTAGCAACCTATCAGAATTATCATGTATATTCTTGTTATATACAATGTTAACGTGTCCATTAACAATTTCAGGTTTAAAGTACTAATGAATACAGTCACCAGATCAACCGGCTAGGTTTTTGATCAACTTAAAAATCAGAGCAGCTATCTTGTCAATTTTCTCCAGAGGCGTACCGCTTAGAATTGACCATTTATGGGCGGTACGCTTCAAATGGTAGTATGAGTTCCGAATTTATTAATTTAGGCGTACCGCTCAAAATAATACATATTTGGGCGGTACACGTCATTTGACCTTCTGAGTTCTCAATTTCTGATTTAGGCGTACCGCTTCGTAGGATTGATTACTGGGCGGTAAGCTACAACCTGATGGTCCGGTTTATGTTTTGAATTCCAAGGCGTACCGCTATGCATGTACAAATCTGGGGCGGTACGCCCCAATCTGGCCCGACTATTTTGTCTTTTAGTGTTATTTTTACATTTTGTCGATTTGGGCCAGAATCGTTTGAGGGTCATCTGCATGTCCTTTAGGGAGTTACCAATGGGTTATTTATAGTCTATTACCCTCGCTAAAGTATTATCCCAAATCTTGATGTTTCCATTTATGGTAAATTTCATGGTTTCGACCCGTGTTTCATACGAATATTATTAGGGACAAAACTCTTATGGTTAAATGGTAAACACTGATCAAATCTGGTCTCATGTTATCCTAACTTACAAAGTTTCTAATTATAGAAAAAATCAACATGCATGCTTTAGTTGATTGTACCTTCTGAAGGGATCCTTGTACAATCAAACTTTTCTGATTTCCTTGCTCTCTTAGGTCACCAATCCAACTTCCAGGAGCAGATATACGACTGCATGTAGGATCCATCATCATATTATGAGAGTATGATCTTATGGAACTCCAAAATGACATTCTTATGCACAAATCAAGAGGCCCTTACCTTGATTACTCTCGAATTCAGTTCTTATACAATTTGATCCTCCTAGATTGCACATGCACAACTGTATCCATAAGCATTAAGGCTCTTAATATAATTCTCTCTATGTAAATGAGCAATTTTGTAGAAAATGATGGAATAAATGACTTACCATTGAAGATTTGCTCTCCCCCTAGGCTCCCATAGCTTGTAAGTGATGGAACAGAGGTCTGGAAGTCGCAACACAGAGCTCTTGGCCGGATATGAGCAAAGAATCACGAGTGTGTAGCTATAAAGGCCAAATTCCTAGTTTTTAACGACCTGAATTTGAAGCGTACCGTCCGAAATTTGAGATGCGGGTAAACGGGGATCCGATGGGTGCCGCAACCCGACCCGTTTAACAAATGGGTGGTGTACCGCCTGAGATTCCCTCTTCCTAGGCGTACCGCCTCAATTTGAAATCTTGAGACTTTCGAATATTTATCTTTAAAATTTTCAGCTCGGATCACTGTTTTCGACACAAAGATTACACCTTACCACAACAATATTCGATGTGTATAAAGTACTGCTAAATGAATATATGAATAGACAGTAAAGTTCTTGTAATGGTTATGGTTTTCAACTCATTGTTAGCCTCCAAGGGAAAAAATAAAATAAAATATTGCGTAAGTAGAAGATTATGGTAAACAAATACAATAAGCACATAAATAAAATAGTTCCAGCAGGCCCAACCCACTCACTAGACCAACTGAACTAAGCAATGAATCATGAAAAAGAAAACAAATTTAGTCGTGTGTTAAATTGGTAGATACAAACCGCAAATGTATGCTAAAACATGATTTTAGAAGTTTTCTTAAGAAAACAATATTTGCATATTGCAAAGAAACGATACATAATATCATACAAAATAAAATAAAGTATAGCCTGAAAAAGATTTTACACAAAACATGATGAAAAAAAATATATATATGAGCTTCTATAAGATAATGAATAGTGACTCAGTGTGACAAAAAGGTGCATGCTTACAGAGATCCTCGGAAAATTCAGAACATACGATGGGCTTTATTTCATAAAATTTAGTAATTAGTTTAGGTTTAATTAAATCAAATTGGAAGAAGCTATAGCTCAAACCATACTTTACGTTTGAAGTCGTAAACTTGGTCTTCATCTTCTTCAACATTAGATTTGGCAATGGTAGATGCAGATGTTTTAGCAACAGAGCCTAAAAAGCATATTCCTTGTAATAACAACTTGTAAGTAAATAAATTGTCACTTACCGTCAATTGGCACATACAAATTATTCATAGATTAATTAGGCTCCTTTTTTTTATTTTATTTTTTCTTCTTCTGGTCCCTAACCAAATACAACAATGACGAGATACTTGAAAATTCAATTAAGAGGATCTTGCATTGGAGCTTTCTTGAAAATTCAATTAAGAGGATCTTGCATTGGAGCATTCTTGCATAGCTTCAAATCAGTAATCATAACGAGATAGGATCTTGCTTTTTAGTATTTTTGCACAACTTCAGATTACCAATCACAATGAGACTAATTTCCAACGAACAAAAACGTCGACTCTGCTTTGTATAAAGTCAAACATCGTTTGAAACACTTAAAAAGTCAACTAGTGCCAACAAAGAGAGGATGTTGCATTGATGAATACTTGCATACCTTCAAATCACTAATCATAGTGATATTAGATTCATATGAACAAAAACTCAAAAGCAACAATTCTTGTAATAGTGAATTTAAAATCCATTAACAAAGATTCAACTAATTAACAACACCCAATAAAAACTAGGGGCTTTTACATATATATTACGTATTTACCCAATTCATTTAAAAAAACTAATTAAATGACTATTATACCCTTGATGAGTGTTTACATATTTTTCCGTTCGAATATCATTAGTTACATATTTATCTAAAAAAATAAAAAATAAAGTGTACACATTTCACCTTCTGTATTATATATTTACATATCTCGTATTTAAAATTTTCATCAACTTATACAGACATGTATATAGGTACAACTGATTTTACATTCGAGTTAGGAATCCATAAAAAATATCGGCGCTCTTATCAATCCGGGGTGATATCAACAATGTAGGCACCCGAACCCCTAACCAAGAAACTGGAAGTAATATGGTGCCGGACCAATGGTCCCATCAGGATTGGGAACATAATCAAGAGGTGTAGCCACATTTGTCTCCTTACATGATTGTTGGGTGTCGAATCCAGCAAATAAAATGATAGTAAAGTGAACCAACTTTAGCACACTAATGATAGTATAATAGAAGTAAGGTTCGTGTCCTCAGGGATGCGGATTAACTTTTTATACCAAAAACTCTTAGCTTAAGTACAATAAAGTGAAATTTAATAAAAATGGGGGTTTGTGAATTTCTTATAAAAAATATGGAAAAAAAGTGACAGCAGACTGAAACGGCCGTCTCAGTATTACCTCGCGGCCGTTTTGGATCGCTGTGAAGAAAAACGGACTTTTTTGGATTTTTGTCTTTTTTACTTATCAAAACTAAGAATACTAAACAAGATTAACTAAAATTAATAATAGGAGTTCAAATATGAGATAAATCAATTCCAACACTAGGAAAACTTCCCGATTTTCGACTCGACTTATGATCCTTAACGGTTACGGTGCAATGATCCTTTTTATAGAACGATTTGTATCGGTCCTAGACGTCGAGCCGTTCTGACATCACACTCTATCTAATGTCTAACCAAGCGCAGTTCGTTGATTAGAGCCAACCCGCTACTCTAAGCTCTAGCCGTTCTGATCTTAGTGTGCGGGTTGCAGTGATAGAAGGACCAATTACAACTAAACACACACGCCGTTCGATGTGTTGAACTATATTATGTGATTCTATAACGAGTTTAAATTCATAGACAAACCTAAACCGTTATTTGTTCCTTTTATCAAGATTAAAAACTTTTTTTAGGGTTCTAAAGCTTGAAGAACATTATTAGAAAAATTAATAAGTTGATCAAGTTTATTAACAATCTAATATATCCGGAAAAATTCCCGGCTTTGAGAGCAAGAATCAACACAAACAAGCCATTCAAAATAAGAATCTCATAAACGTTTCACATAAGTGTTTGAATCAAAACATCAAGAAGTCAAACCCTAATGTTGGAATCAATAAACGTTTAGCCGGACATAATGGCTAACACGATCAAACTAAATAAACTAAACATGAACCAAAAACTTACGAACAAAGAAATCAAAGAAGATTAAATGTCCTTCAAATTTTCCAAAGCAATTTTGGAATTCTTCAATTGGTAGCCGTCGAAGACAATTCCCAGGAAAGAACTCCTTTTTTTCTTCTCAAAACTTGACTTGTCTTCACATGTGCCTCCCTTTCCACCTATGCCTTTTTTTTTTTTGCTTTAGTCCAAAGAAACTGTTCGACCCCACTATCCCATGTTCACTTTATTTTTTTTTTCTTTTAATTTCATTTGAAGCTTCCTTTTTGTTTGGCAACCAAGCTATAAAATTCCTAAAAAATAGGAATATTATATTCTAGTCTTTGACAGCTTCCGGGCTACTCCAATATAAATCTCGATGAGTCCACAACGCCTCCTAATCGCCTTGCACCTGAAAATCAATAAAAACGCCCAAAGTAGATTCCATCCCACAAATACTAGTATTTACAAAATACTATGATATGAATGCTAAAAATGCATGAAATATGATTAAAATGAGACTTAATAATAATATAAAATATGCCTAAAAATGCAACTAACAAATCTCCCCAAGCTTAAACCTTTCCTTGTCCTCAAGGAAGTCGAGAATAAGAGTAAACCGAGGATTTGAAAACAAAAAAAAAAAACAAACAAACTAACATGCTTACTACAAATGCAATTTTTTTTTTTTTTTTCAACCCTTTTTCGTCCGAATCGATTGTGAGCATGAAATCACATTATCATGTTAACTTCAATTGACATGCATAGATAAAGCTTTCAAGACTTTTATTGACAACACATACCCAATTTGCCAGTTAGGGTCCACTAACCTCATTCTAGATATACAAGTGAAGTCCAAGTTTTTGAACTCAATCTATCTATTCTCAACCAAGTGCATTGTGCTTAATTATGTACAAGATTACCAATATGTTCAATTGTCCCCACACCCGAACAGACATAGCAAAACCTACCCAACCTCATGGTTTATTGAGGATTCTCAAACCCGCACTTGAGGAACCATGCACCACTATTATGACATTCGGGAAACATACTTCCCTTTATTTTCTCACCTTTTTTTTTTGTTTTTTTTTTTTGCGAACTTCACCTAGCGGTGTATCCATCAAGTCATCATCCCAATGGGTAGCACATAGGGTATTTAGTTCTCTTTTTTTTTTTTTTTTTTTTTTGAGGTGATGGTGTCATCATGGTAGAAGCATGGTGTGCGAGAGAGAGAATACTAGGCGTTAATACCACTCTCAACCCGTTTTTGTCGGGACTCAGTTTTTTAAACCATACTTGCCGGGATGGGAAACTAAACATGTATATTCATTTAAGGTTATTGCACGCACATTGGTGATCATAGTATGAGGCACTAGCGTAACGGGGCACATGTGTCTTTTTATTACTATCACTCTTTTCTAGCACGCAATCTATAATCAACACAATAAAACTATCATTTTTCATGTTTCCCTCACAAAAGACTCAAGGACCATTGGGTTTTTTTTTTTTTTTTTTTTTTTTTTTTTGGCAGAAGGGCAAGACGGCCGTTTAGAGGGGCAAAATGGCCGTTTTGAGGTCCTGTCCAAAATTGTAAACTTAAGGGAAACAATGATGCAATGATGCAAAACTAACTAAACTACATGCTAAATGGTATTCACATGAATGCAAAACAGTAAGAAACTAATATAAACACAAGAAAAACATAGACTAACCTCTCCCCAAGCTTAATAGAAGGCGTCGTCCGCGATGCTAGGTAGAGAGGGTGGAAATGGAATCTACGGCTGAGACGGTGGCGGAGATGGAGCTCTCCGACTCACGTGGGCAAGGATGGAGGCAAGGGTGCGCCCCATCTCGCGCTGATGATCAGACAAATGGGAGAGTTGATTCTGCAAGTGGTCGAGATCTGAACGAATGTGGGATAATTCCACATCAATGGCTGAAAAACGAGCTGTGTAATCCGGATGGCTGTCTTCCTGATCCAAATTTTCTGCATGGGAAGCGTGAGTTTCTGAAGGGGGGATCATGCTCTCGGGCAGAGGTTCTGGTCCACTTTCACTGCTTTCCACATCTTCTTCCAATAACCAATCAGTTTCCTGGACAGGCTCAGCAAGGGATAAGATGTCTCGATTGTGTTTGTGAATCGTGAGGTACCCCGAATCTTTTGTACCCTTCAACCAAATCACCCCTGTAAATAGATTCTCAAACATATACATCTTCGCCATTTGAGCCATGTCTAAGTAACGTGGCGTTTTGAACTCCTCCAATGTTTTAGGGAATTTGATGCGAAGAGACTTATGGCGGCCCAATATGGAGATGACTGAACTACAATAAATCTTTCCCTTCTTTGCATTGGACACTTGCAAGAGTTTGTGACATAGGAAGTGACCAAAATGGGGCTTGGAGGCTTTCGGATTGATCATACACCACAAAAGATAGAGCTCTTGTTGTGTGACACTACCGGTATCCAAACGGCTATCGAGAATGCACGTGAGTAACCGGTGCGCCACACGCAAGGTGGGATGTATGATCAAAGAACCCTTGGCATTGGCACTAACATATTGAACCTTACCAGTGATGGAGCGCCAGAACTGTTTGGGATTATAGTCCGGATGACAAGGAGCATTGGGGTGGAAAGTGTCTTCGGTAGGAGCTCCTATCATGAGGCTGATGTTGTCTAAGGAAAGATGATGCTCCTTATTGAATAGTTGAAAACTCAAAACCTCTTCTTCAAGGTGCAAGGTGCTAAGAAATTCCACTGTTACTCTTCTATAGCCCACATCATCCCAAGACAATAACCCTTTCCACCCAATATTTGTGAATAATTGCTCAACTCCTTCTAGGACCCCAATTTCTTTCATTGCGTCTTCATCTGACATTCGTGTGTTTAGCATTGGACGCGCATTAATGATGCTAAATTTCAACTGATGAGATGGATCACTAAATGTAATCCCGAGAGACTGAGGAGTGATGAGTGCGGCAGGTTGCTTAGGAGCCTTTTTGCTAGAGGAAGGACGTTGTGCATTCGGTGGTGGTGATGGAGATCGTGCTCGCTTCTTGGTCTTGGCCATCTTCACCTAACTGCAATCAAAGACAATTATGGAACACAATTAGATTCACTCCAACTTCATTAGATCAATTAAATAACAAAGGGTAGTTGGAATTCAATCAACCATAAAACTAGCAAAGCATCAAATAATAAAGCCCAAATACTTGCCAATCTCAATTCAAAATTGAAGTTCAGGTACTACTGGCCACATAAACACAATTGAAACAAGGGCATGGTACCTGTACCTGAAATAATCTACCTTCTTACCTTCTGAACAAAATATGAACCATATTGAAATCATAGATATCCCAGTCGCTGAACCCAAGCTTTACCAATGTGAATGAGAAATTGTTTTCAAGCACTAACAATTAATCTAACTTGACATTCTGATTGAAAAAAAATAAAAGAAAAAAAATAAAATAAAACTAGGGGGAAAGGGGGGTTGTTGCTACGGGGGTAAGAGGGGAGTGGGTTGTGGGTTTGGTGTATGATTGGAGGTGAGGGTTAGGTGTGAGGAGGGAGGTGGGCGTAGGTTTGTCAACCGGTGGCTGGTGTGGTGCGCCGCCGGTATGGCGGAGGTGGTGACAGGAGTGAGTTGCGGGTATGACGGGAAAGAGAAATCGCATACCTGGAAGAGGAGGGCGTCGGTGGTTGCTCGTGCGGTGGTCCGGCGGCGGCGAACTCGGAGCTCCGGCGGCGCCTGACGACTCGGGATTCTGGCAGGGTGGTCCGGCGAGATGATGATGGAGGGAGGGTGGGTCGATGGTTTACAGCAGGTGGGAAGGAAAGAGTTTAGGATTTTGGGATTGTTGGAGATTTAGGGTTAAGAACGTGAATAGCACACTCCCCCTTTCTTTTACTAATTTTTTTTTCTTCCTTTTTCTATTTTTTCTCAGAATAGCAGGACGGCCTTTTTAAATTTTATAGAAAATCATCGCGGCCGTTTTAACATTCTGATCAAAACATAAAAAAAAGAACAATTTTTTTTTTTTAACAAAGAAAACAAAAGATTTAAAACAAAATAAAAGAAATAAAATAAAAGCAAGTTAAACTAAAGAGAACGGGTTGCCTCCCGCTAAGCGCCTTTCTTTATTGTCTTTGGCTAGACTTAAAGCTCATTCAATCCTCATATGTTGCACATTCCAACTCCGTCACAACCTCGTTTTCCACTTGAACTCCTTCATAAAATAATTTCAAGCGATGTCCATTCACCTTAAATGTTTTTCCTGTCGTTTCGCTTGAAATTTCTACTGCACCATGTGGAAAAACATTAGTAATGACAAACGGTCCGACCCATCGTGACCGTAACTTTCCAGGGAATTTATGCAATCTAGACGAATATAATAACACCTTTTGCCCCACGCTAAAAATTTTTCTTGTGTTTACCTTGTCGTGGAAGGCTTTGGTCTTCTCTTTGTAAATTCGGGAGTTCTCGTAAGCATCATTACGAATTTCTTCCAATTCTTGAATTTGTAACTTACGATGAACTCCGGCTTCGTCAATCTTCAAGTTGAATTGTTTAATTGCCCAAAAAGCTTTGTGCTCTAATTCAACCGGAAGATGACAAGCTTTTCCAAAGACAAGACGAAAAGGTGACATACCTATCGGTGTTTTGTAGGCGGTGCGGTATGCCCACAATGCATCATCTAGACGAAGACTCCAATCTTTCCGGTTTGGGTTAACTGTCTTCTCGAGAATTGACTTGATTTCCCGGTTTGAAATCTCAGCTTGGCCATTCGTCTGTGGATGATAGGCCGTAGATACTCGATGTGCAACACCATACTTCTTGAAAAGTGCCTCGATCGTCCGGTTGCAAAAGTGTGATCCTCTATCGCTTATGAATGCTCTCGGAGTGCCAAACCTACTAAAGATATTAGATTTCACAAAACCTGAAACAACTTTAGCATCGTTAGTTCTCGTGGCTTTCGCCTCCACCCACTTGGAGACGTAATCCACGGCCAAAATGATATAAACATTACCAAACGAAGATGGGAATGGACCCATGAAATCAATGCCCCATACATCAAAAATTTCACACACTAAAATGGGGGTAAGGGGCATTTGATCTTTAGACCTTAAGGTACCGGTTTTCTGACATCGTTCACAAGTTTTACAAAACGTGTAAGAATCAAGAAAAATAGTAGGCCAATAAAAAACCGGATTCGAGTACCTTGTGTGCTGTCCTCTTTGGACCAAAATGACCTCCACAAGCTTGTGAGTGACAGAAAGCTAAAATGGAAGTTACCTCACATTGATCGACACATCTTCTTATAACTTGATCGGCACAATACTTCCAAAGGTGTGGTTCATCCCAAACATATCGTCTTGCTTCCTTCTTGATCTTATCCTTTTGAGCACGTGAAAGTTCGGATGGAAATTCATTCGTCACCAAATAATTGACGATATCGGCATACCATGGCGTGGTCACTTGAGTGGTAAAGAGATGTTCATCCGGAAACGAGTCGTCTAGGGGCATCGGCTCTTCATTATTAATTATTCTACTCAAGTGATCCGCCACTAGGTTTTGCTTCCCACTTTTATCTCTAATTTCCAAGTCGAACTCTTGAAGCAAAAGCACCCACCGAATGAGTCTTGGCTTGGCATCCTTTTTGGTCATTAGGTACTTCAAAGCTGCATGATCAGAATAAACAATTACTTTAGTACCCAATAAATATTGTCTAAACTTTTCTAAAGCAAAAACAATAGCTAAGAGCTCTTTTTCTGTGGTCGAGTAATTGCTTTGAGCATGATCTAGAGTTCTTGAAGCATAGTAGATCACATGAGCTGCTCGATCCTTTCTTTGACCCAAAACTGCTCCAACCGCATGATTGCTTGCATCACACATGATTTCGAACGGTAGATTCCAATCTGGTGGTTGAATTATTGGTGCAGTTACCAACAAATCCTTCAAGGTGTCAAAAGCTTTCTTGCATGCTTCGGTGAATTCAAACTCAACATCTTTTTGTAGAAGCTCGCACATCGGCCGAGTTATCTTTGAAAAGTCTTTGATAAACCTTCGGTAAAATCCTGCATGACCAAGAAAAGAACGAACCTCGCGAACACAATTAGGGTAAGGTAGAGATTGAATAATATCAATTTTAGCTTTATCTACCTCTAGACCCTTTGAAGAGACAACATGACCCAAAATAAGACCTTGATCAACCATAAAATGACATTTTTCATAATTTAGAACAAGGTTAGTGTCAACACATCTTTTCAAAATTTTGGTCAAGTTTTCTAAACACTCTTTGAAAGAATTTCCATATACCGTAAAGTCATCCATGAAAACTTCTATTATCTCTTCAACATAATCAGAAAAAATACTCACCATGCACCTTTGGAACGTGGCGGGAGCATTACAAAGCCCAAAAGGCATCCGCCGATATGCAAACGTACCAAAGGGGCATGTAAAGGTCGTTTTTTCTTGGTCCTCGGGTGCAACGGGTATTTGATGAAAACCGGAATACCCGTCCAAACAACAATAATGGGTCTTACCCGCCAATCTTTCCAACATTTGGTCAATAAAGGGCAACGGGTAATGATCTTTGCGGGTCGCGGCATTTAGCCTTCTATAATCAATACATACTCTCCACCCATTTTGCACTCGAGTAGGTATCAACTCACCTTGATCGTTTTTAGTAACCGTTATACCTGTTTTCTTCGGGACAACTTGAACGGGGCTTACCCATTTGCTATCAGATATCGGGTAGATCATTCCCGCATCGAGCAACTTCAAAATTTCCTTCTTCACAACTTCCATCATAGGAGGGTTCAATCTCCTTTGAGCTTCTCTTGTTGGCTTGTAATCTTCCTCCATGAGTATCTTGTGCATACAAATCGATGGACTTAAACCTTTTATGTCGGCTATGGTCCACCCGATGGCTTCCTTGTAATTCTTGAGGGTGCTAACCAATTCTTCTTCTTGCTCACTTGTTAGCTTATTTGATATGATCACCGGTAGTGTTTCCTTTTCCCCTAGATATGCATACTTTAGATGATTAGGGAGTGTCTTCAACTCTAGCTCCGGTGCCTGCAAAACAGATGGAAGGGACTTTTGGTTAGTATGTGATAACTCAATTTTTGGAGCATCATACCTTGTGTTTTTCCGTGAGTCCATGAATGCAACGACTTCCATTAACTCCTCCCCAAGCTTGAACTTTTCAATAAGTTCTTTGGCTGCAACTTCATCAATGCTTTTGCTCAAAACTAACTCTAAAACATCATTGTTAGAAAGTTCAAGGCATTCATGAGTAACAGGTTCAATTATATCCAAAAAGTTCAAGGATGAAACATCACTCGGATAACGCATGGCATCATATATGTTAAAGTTGATGACTTCCCCATCAAACTCCATTGAAAGGGTACCACTATAGACATCAATTTTTGTTTTTGCAGTTTTTAAAAATGGTCTCCCTAATAGAATGGAACTTGAACTCGGGGATTCATCATCTTCCATATCCAATATGTAAAAATCAGCGGGGAATACCAATTCATTCACTTGAACCAACACATCCTCTAATACACCTTTTGGGTGTACTAGCGATCTATCGGCCAATTGAATGACTACCCCGGTCCTCTTTAACGGTCCTATGTTAAGTGTTTTAAAAATCGAGTATGGTAGGACGTTAATTGAGGCACCAAGGTCGAGCATGGCTCGGGGTACCGTGATATTCCCCAACTTACAAGGCACGGTGAAAACACCGGGATCCTTGCACTTTGGGGGTAATCTCTTTTGTAAGACCGCTGAAATGTTCTCACCTACCTTCACCGTTTCATTACCTTTTAGCTTCTTCTTTGACGTACAAAGCTCTTTGAGGAACTTTGCATATCGCGGAACCTGCTTGATAGCATCGAGTAATGGAATGTTTACCTCAACCTTGCGGAATGTCTCCATGATCTCTTGTTCCTCTCTCTCCTTCTTCGTGCTTTGTAGTCTAGATGGGAATGGAGGGATTGGAGTGAATTTTACTTCATTCTTTGTTGGTTGTGGAATTTCCTTCTTTTCCCCGCTCTTCTTCTCAACAACGATCTCTTCTTCCTCTTCTTGCTTACTCGGACCCTCATAACTTTTTCCGCTTCTCAAGGTAATGGCACAAGCACCATGCTTAGGATTTGTCTCGGTTTGGGCGGGTAGTTTACCTTGAGATTCCAACTTACTTACCGAGGTGGCTAGTTGAGACACTTGTTGCTCCAAATTCTTTATACTCGCCTTAGTTTCTTGTTGGAATGACTGAGTGCTTGTAGCTAGGCTTTTAACTATGTCTTCCAAAGACATTTCCGTGCCACCCGATTGTTGTGATGGTTGTTGTCGAGGCTGAAAATTTTGTAGATTGTGCGAGGGTCTTTGTTGAAATGGTTGAAATTGTTGAGGCTGTTGAGGTCTTCCCCAATTGAGATTGCCTTGAGGCTGATTGTATTGCCTAGAAGATTGACCCGGGTAGCCTCCTAATGCTTGTACCTCTTCCGTATCTTCTTGCAGCATGGGACAAGCATCTGTGGGGTGTCCATGTTTCAAACATATTCCACAAGCCCGAGCTGGTGGTTCCACAACCTTATCTTTTGTGAGTTGCATGACAACCTTTGTTAATTCAGCAATTTGAGTTTCAAGGTGAGGAGTACTCACTTCTTTGACTGCCCGAGGTTGGTCAACATACCAATCTTCTTCTTGTGCCGAGTGCTTAGTATCTTCCGCAATAGAAGTGATCAACGCCCTAATTTGAGTCGGTGTTTTGTCAAGTAGAGCTCCTCCACTAGAGGCATTGATCAATCGCCTTTCCAACGGTGCTAAGCCTTCGCAAAAGTATTGAAGAAGTTGATGCTCAGAAATGCCATGTTGTGGGCATCGAGCACACAATTTCTTGAATCTCTCCCAGTAAGTGTGTAGAGCCTCCCTTTTAGCTTGCTTGATCGCGATGATCTCCTTACGAAGAATTGAAGCTTTGACTTCCGGGAAATACTTGTCTAAGAAGAGCTTTGCCAATTCATTCCAAGTAGTTACCGATCCTGGTGGCAAGTAGTAAAGCCATTCTTTAGCCGAATCTTGCAATGCAAAGGGGAATGCCCTTAGCTTAATTTGATCTTCCGTAACATTGTGTGGCTTCATTCCAGAGCAAACTACATGAAATTCCTTGAGAAACTTGTGCGGGTCTTCATTCTCTAAGCCTCGGAATGTGGGTAAGAGGTGGATGAGACCGGATCTCAACTCAAAGTTTGCAGCCGCTGGGTAGTTGATGCAAAGCGGTTGTTGGGTGACATCATGAGTTGCCCACTGCCTAAGGGTTTGTTCAGCAGCCATGATGGTTTCGGGTGAGTTCGGTTCTTGGATGGTATGGGTAGGTGAATTTGGTGGAGTGGTGTCGGTGGAGGACGAGGTTAATGATGGTGACGACGTGATGGCTTCGGGTTCGGAATCACTTGACAAGGGTATGTCTTGCCAAATGTTGATGACGGGTGGTGAAGATGTAGAGGTTGAGGGGCTTGCTAGCTTCTTTCGGAGCTTTGCTTGCTTCCTTAATCTCTTTGCGGTTTTCTCTATCTCCAGATCAATTGAGAGTGGTGTACCTGTACGAAAAGATCTTGGCATAAAACTGTAAGAATTGCCGAATCCCCGGCAACGGCGCCAATTTGTTGGGTGTCGAATCCAGCAAATAAAATGATAGTAAAGTGAACCAACTTTAGCACACTAATGATAGTATAATAGAAGTAAGGTTCGTGTCCTCAGGGATGCGGATTAACTTTTTATACCAAAAACTCTTAGCTTAAGTACAATAAAGTGAAATTTAATAAAAATGGGGGTTTGTGAATTTCTTATGAAAAATATGGAAAAAAAGTGACAGCAGACTGAAACGGCCGTCTCAGTATTACCTCGCGGCCGTTTTGGATCGCTGTGAAGAAAAACGGACTATTTTTGGATTTTTGTCTTTTTTACTTATCAAAACTAAGAATACTAAACAAGATTAACTAAAATTAATAATAGGAGTTCAAATATGAGATAAATCAATTCCAACACTAGGAAAACTTCCCGATTTTCGACTCGACTTATGATCCTTAACGGTTACGGTGCAATGATCCTTTTTATAGAACGATTTGTATCGGTCCTAGACGTCGAGCCGTTCTGACATCACACTCTATCTAATGTCTAACCAAGCGCAGTTCGTTGATTAGAGCCAACCCGCTACTCTAAGCTCTAGCCGTTCTGATCTTAGTGTGCGGGTTGCAGTGATAGAAGAACCAATTACAACTAAACACACACGCCGTTCGATGTGTTGAACTATATTATGTGATTCTATAACGAGTTTAAATTCATAGACAAACCTAAACCGTTATTTGTTCCTTTTATCAAGATTAAAAACTTTTTTTAGGGTTCTAAAGCTTGAAGAACATTATTAGAAAAATTAATAAGTTGATCAAGTTTATTAACAATCTAATATATACCGGAAAAATTCCCGGCTTTGAGAGCAAGAATCAACACAAACAAGCCATTCAAAATAAGAATCTCATAAACGTTTCACATAAGTGTTTGAATCAAAACATCAAGAAGTCAAACCCTAATGTTGGAATCAATAAACGTTTAGCCGGACATAATGGCTAACACGATCAAACTAAATAAACTAAACATGAACCAAAAACTTACGAACAAAGAAATCAAAGAAGATTAAATGTCCTTCAAATTTTCCAAAGCAATTTTGGAATTCTTCAATTGGTAGCCGTCGAAGACAATTCCCAGGAAAGAACTCCTTTTTTTCTTCTCAAAACTTGACTTGTCTTCACATGTGCCTCCCTTTCCACCTATGCCTTTTTTTTTTTTGCTTTAGTCCAAAGAAACTGTTCGACCCCACTATCCCATGTTCACTTTATTTTTTTTTTCTTTTAATTTCATTTGAAGCTTCCTTTTTGTTTGGCAACCAAGCTATAAAATTCCTAAAAAATAGGAATATTATATTCTAGTCTTTGACAGCTTCCGGGCTACTCCAATATAAATCTCGATGAGTCCACAACGCCTCCTAATCGCCTTGCACCTGAAAATCAATAAAAACGCCCAAAGTAGATTCCATCCCACAAATACTAGTATTTACAAAATACTATGATATGAATGCTAAAAATGCATGAAATATGATTAAAATGAGACTTAATAATAATATAAAATATGCCTAAAAATGCAACTAACAATGATAACCATGAACATAGTTATCTCAAAATTATGCACAATAAGAAACAATAATCATAAAACTAATTAGCCCAAAATAGTATCCCAAATATCTAATTTTCAAATGACTAGGTTTCTAACAATCAGGTGTTCAAATGACTAGAGTTCCTACTCTAATCGTCAGTGCAATTTTCAAAAATTAATTAACGATTGAACATGAAGAACAAACATAAACATCATATTATCGAACACTTACATGCGTAGTTGAAAGATGAATACCAGTCTTCGTGTTCGTTCATTTAAACTAGAGGGGGTAAATATACTCGTTATACATTTCTTCCTTTACTTTGTTTTTAGAAACTAAACATGGAAGACCACTTGTTATGTTTATCAATTGATAATAAAAAAAAGTGCAATGAGTTTAGGGAATGGGATACACAATCGATATATAGGTTCAATTAGATGTTAACCTATTAGCTATAGCCTATACATTCTCTTCTCAGTCATCCGACTGAGAGTTTTCTCCAGTAACTCGTATCCTTAAAATGGTAGGGATCACCTTCTTCAGTTTAATATATCAAGATAGATATTGCATTTACAAACATCTCACTCTCATCTTATATGTTTCACTAGTCCAAGGTAGTGATCACCTTCTTTTAACACTCTTATAGAATAAGAGGGGACACCCTTGTTATTTAGATCAATGAAGATAAAAGTTTAAACATAATTTATTCTTTTTGCTCTCTACTTATATATTTGAATCTCTAATCCAGATGATTTACAAACAACGGAGGAAACACGAGAGAGACATCAAATGTGTGTTTGAAAGTTTGCTAGCAATTCTGTGTGTGATAATGGACAAGTTGGTATTTCCGCAATAGACAAGACAGAAAGCAACTAGGAGGCCGACTATCCCATGGGATCAATCGATTCCTTATGTGACATGTTTTTTTTCTTCGTGTGGATGTTAAATATTGTCCTTACTCACTAGCCATTTCACTTATTCAAGACGTTTTAGACCACTAACACTGTGTTTCCGAGTTCACTTAAGGAGATAAAGGAAAGAAAAAAGAAATGAGTATAAAAAGTTTGTGTTCCAGAGTTTCACTTAAGTAGGGAAATGAAAGAAAACAAAAAAAAGTTGTGTTCTTGAGTTTAATTTAAAAAGATAAATAGATGGAAAGTCAGTTCATTTTCTATTGTTTTTATTTCCCTTCGATTTAGAAGGATTTGAAAGGAAAAAAATCACTATTATTCTTTTTTTTCCCTTTCTCTCACTTCCATTTCAGTTCTCTTCATTTTCCTCTTTAAATAAACTTGGGAACACAGTGTATAGACGTTACTCGTGGTTTGATCATGATTTAACCTTGGTAATTTTAGAACTTCCGGTATAAAAATCTCTTTAAGTAAACTCGGGACTTATCCTAATGATTCCCTCCTTGGCTCTTTGGGCGGTCACTATGTGACCTGGGTTCTAATCCAAGGGGAGACAATTTTACCCCATGCGGTCCCAGAAGGGGGTTTTTGTCGTTCTTACGGAGATCTGAATAATCGACAATAAGGGTATGTTTACACGTAAGACCACGAAACCTGATCGATGCCGTTTTAAAAAAAAAAACTTATAAAAGAGACGGAAAAATAGTTATAGTTAATTTGAGACCCTTTCGAGTTTCGCCTAAGACGCCCTAAAATTCATCCCACAAACACGCCTCCATCACCGAGCTTTAAAACCCTAACAAAACCCACCCCTTGCTTCTCATCCATCCATGGCGTTCAAGAACCAACATGGCAGCGAACCGAATAAGAGAAAGAGAATCGCAGGCGGAACGAAAGGCGGCGACGGAGGAAAATTCAGTCCAAAGAAGAAACTTAAAACGCAATCAAACGACCAACAGAACAAAGGTTTTAAGAAAAAGTTCGACTCTAAGGCCGCCGGTAAACCTAAATTCGATAAATCGGACGCAGCTAACAATGTGCCCAAATCGAAGCGAGAACTCCGTATTCAAGCCAAGGTATATTCGATCTTCATATTTATTTCGTGGTAGCAGTTTAACTTTTACATGAAAATCGATTGTATCGTTATTGGCATCGATGATTGCAAAGAATCACACGTGTTTAATTCTAGCAATAACATTTTAGTTTATTATGGAAACGAAGAAATCTGCTATTTGGTTCCACTGACTTCTGTTATATTTTTCAACATTTCAGTTGTTTCAGTTATTAGAAAGCCCTAGTTTGGCTTTAACTGTTGAAGTTACATTTGATTCGTCTACAATATTGGTGTGCAACTTCAAGGGGAAAACATTGTAATTGCGCTAATATGCATTTCAATTTGGCAAAAAGTACTAGTTTTGTCATGAAAATTTTGAAGTGTAGCTTGTTTTGAACTTTGTGTTATTGGATAATTCTTGTGGCTAAATTTTTTGGTTATCCTTGGAGTTTGTTTACTATCTCCAGTTGTGTTGCTAGAATTTGTACAACATAGAAAACCAATTGAATTTATGTTTCTAATGAAACTGTTGCAATTTATATTGCTGCAGGAACTTGCTGAAGCTAGGAAGAAAAAGAGAAAGCCGCATTACACGCTCGAGCAAGTGTGTACTTTTATTAATATAATCATATCTACATCATAAAATTGAGCATGGCTCATGAATATAAACATATCATATTAATAGAACTGTTAATTTAACATTAATTTTTTAATGTAGGAGCTTGCCTCACTATGGGAAAAGATGAGGCGTCGCAATATTGCAAAGGAAGATAGATCCAAGTATGTACATGGTTGCATGTTTTACACACCACTGTATTTAAATATCTTCTGACTTATATTAAAAGGTTACTCTTTTTTTTGAATATCTTTATTCAAGGTTGGTGAGTGAGGCTTTAAGGAAGATGAAGGGAAAAATTCCTGAAATTGCAGGCTCCCATGTCTCCTGCCGTGTACTACAGGTAGTTATTGAAAATGGTCTTTCGTGCTTACTTTTAACAATGAAACTTACATAGTGTTTTTTCTTTTGCTTTAGACTTGTTCAAAATATTGTTTGCCAGATGAAAGGAATGCTGTTTATGAGGAGCTTAAGCCACATTTTCTCACATTAGCCTGCAACACTTATGCAGTGCATCTCATTACAAAGTTGCTGGATAATGGTTTGTAATAGAAATTAAAATATGCCTGTGACTACAACACATTTTAGTAGAAGTGGCAAATTGGGCTGGTCGATTGGTCGGGTAATGTGTCAAAATGAGCTGGGTCTACTTGAAAGATTTAAAAAAAAAACTTAAAGTAATGTTCAGTAGTCAATGTATTAATTGTAGTTGCAAAACTTATATTATCACAATAGTATACTAATGAGTTGAATATAGCAGTTGACTAATAGGCACTAAAAAACTCTGGGCAATATCACCGTTTCAAGCAATCTGACCTGTTCATTTTATTTATTATTTGCTTTTACCCCTTCAGTCTTTTAGATGTAAACCCATCCCAATTGGCACATGTATGCTTAGTTTGGTCACATTTGTATTAGATGAAAAGGGTATGCAACTTATAGCCTATGCCTATCGTTTGAATTGTTGCAGCTTCAAAGGAACAACTGGCAGATTTCATTTCTTCTCTTCGTGGGCATGTTGCTTCTCTTCTACGGCACATGGTTGGCTCAGTTGGTATGACACACTGCAATCATTTGAACTATATTAGCATGTTTGTATTTGTATATTTAACTATGACTCGTGATTTATAAGTTTTATCGTTTGCATCCCCTCTTTACTAAAGCAGAGTGTTTTTTCTTTATAGATTATGTTATTGAATTTAATAATTTTCTTTTTTTGTAGTTGTTGAACACGTTTATCAACTGGGAAATGCCACTCAAAAACAATCTCTTCTCATGGAATTGTACTCTACCGAGCTTCAATTATTCAAGGATTTAGCTTTAGTGAAAGAACGGAGGTAAATTCATATCTACAAATGTTTGCACTTATAATATAAATGTTTACGAGACTCGGTATATCACTTTTTGAGCTGTAAGTTCATGCTTTACCCTCATCTGATAATATAAACAAAAAGTATATGCTCTCAATAGGTTAGTGGATATAATTTCGAAGCTGAATTTGCAAAAATCAGCGGTAGTGAGACACATGTCTGCTGTGGTTCAACCAATATTGGAGAAAGGGATAGTGGATCACTCTATTTTACACAAGGCACTTGTTGAGTACTTAACAATTGCTGACAAGGTATTCTTACTGTTTAATAGTTAATACCTACATTTTTAATTATGTTTTCTTCTACTTTTTTAGTTTCATTACCTGTAATTTTTAAACCAAATGTATGGAGTATGGACAGACTTCTGCTGCAGATGTTATTCAACATCTGTCAAGTGCACTTCTAGTTCGGATGATCCATACAAAAGATGGATCCAAGATTGGGATTCTCTGCATCAAGCATGGCAGTGCCCAGGTTTGATAAAAAAAATTACATGATCATTTTATAATTTTTTTTTAAAATTTTTGATCATTATATTGCTTTATATTTTCGTCTTGATTAATCTCAGTTGTAAAATACCGTGCTATTTATATTTTTTTTTGCAGGAAAGAAAGAAAATTATAAAGGGAATGAAGGGTCACGTCAGTAAAATAGCTTTAGATAGATTTGGCAGTATGGTAAGGATTGATTTTTATAAACTTATAGCTTGAAAATGATAGACTTGCTAAAGAAAGTCAAATAATGATTAAGTTGTTTTTTAGGTGCTTGCTTGTATTCTCTCTGTTGTTGATGACACACAATTAATAAAGAAGGTTGGTCACCTCTTATCTCAAGCTTTTCCATAGTCATGAAATGTCCCATTAAGTATTTATAAACTGTCTTACAGATCATCATTCGTGAACTACAACCAGTACTAAAGGAACTGATTTTTGATAAGGTTCTTCTCTCATGCCCCTTATGATTATATAAATAATTCTTAACTTCTTGAAACTTAACACGAGACTAAAGTTATCAATCATTAATTTGATGTATTCAGAATGGAAGGCGCCCTTTATTACAACTTCTTCATCCAAATTGTTCACGGTATCTCAGCCCAGATGACCTGTCTTTGTTGGATTCATCTATACCTTCTTTACTAATAAAGGTGACCTTTATATCATTTGAGTTCTGTGTAAAATAAAGTGCTTCTTCTGGCATATAATTCTATAAGTTTCTTATCTTTGGCATCAGGGTGGCTCAGAACCAGAAGCTGAAGAGGCTAAAGGTGATGATGTGGACATGAGTGATGCAGAAGAGAATGTAAAATCAGTGGCCGGTGGTAAAAAAGACCCCATTCTAAGAAGAAAAGAGTTGTTGGTTGATAGTGGACTTGCTGAGGTTTTTCTCAATATATATTTTATTCAGTTTTTATGCCTAATTTTTTTTTCCCGTTTTCCAACTATTATTGTAAAAGAAGATATTGCTGTGGTAATAATCTAAAATCTTGAATGTAACAGTTCACGGTGTATGATTTATTAAGAAAATACACTTTAGGTTACTAGTAGTCTGTTTCTGTGAAATGACCCTTTCATGGTTGAATGTCTTGAAATTGTCACCTGTTTTGACAACTGCATGGACATAAATTAATGACTGTTTCTGTGATCATTGTTACAGAGTCTCATTGAGGCATGCTGCGAGAGTGCAGAGGAATTACTAAGATCAAATAATGGAAAAGAGGTCTTGTTTGAGGTGATGATATTCCCCACGTCTAGTTTTTATCCTTGCATGTGTATGTTTTGAGAACCTTTCTTGCATGTTGTACATTATTAAAACCAAGTTCTGAATTAGAGGTGGCAAAATGGGTGGGCTGGGTAATGGATCGTAACCGTGGTTTTTGGTACAGATCAAAATGGGCTGTGTTGGGTTAACAAAAAAATATTTTGTTTAAAAGTTCTGAGTTTTATGTCAACAATTAGTTTTGTATATCGTGGCTAAAAAAATTAAATTATTCCCGTATCCATCCAATTTCAAATAAAATGATTCAGAATTTTATTATGTATCATAAATCTACTTTGGGTGACTTTTGACCTATTCTATACCTGTTTCATTTGTTTTCTTTTTATCTATTTCTTCTTAACCTTTTTACACATTTGACTTGTTAAGGGTTAAGAGAATCTGAATCAATCCATTTCGAAATCAGGAATATCTCTAGTATTATATTAACAACCAAAATAAAGGTTACACGGTTTGGAAGTGCCACCTCTACTCTTACTCTTCCTAATGAAGCAAAATTTTACAAAACCGTGTAATATTCATTGCAAACTAGTTCCTTATGTTTCTTGTATTATTGGTCCTTTATTTCCTTCTGTTTGTGCTGGCCTCGTAGTCTTTGTTTTTTATCATTTACAAAATTACATTGCTTTAAAGTAGTTTAAAATGTAGGTTGCTTCACGGGGTGCAGATAACATTCTCCACCCACATTTGGATGAAAAGTTAGATACTTTACATGAAGCTATAGCATCAAGGGTATCGCTCCCAAAATCGGAAGGGCAAGAAGAGGAACATCTTCTAGAGAACTTCCATTCAAGCAGGACAATAAGAAAGTTGATACTTGAGTGCCCTTCTTTCGCATCCACTTTGTGGAAACAAACTTTTAAAGGAAATTGCAAGACGTGGGTCCAAGGTCACAGGTAACCTAACCAAATTTATTACCGTTGCCAAATGCCAAGTACTTCCTTTCTATCAAATGAAAAACTGAACGATATATGTTACCACATTATTTGATCGAATGGAAACAACTTGAAATTCGGCATGAGGTGCTCAAGAGTCAAGACAATCTTGAAAATGCCACAGGGTCTTGAGGCTGCCCTCATGCAGTTTTTGATTGTACATAAACCTTATTTGATTGCAAATAGAGCAATGTCTTTTGTATGTGAAGTGCCTTTTGGTGCCTTTTTAAACCAAAAACTATATTAGAACCTTGACCTGTTTGCTGAACTATGTAAAATCGTTTTGCAGTGCAAAGGTCGTTAGTGCATACTTGGAAACCTCGGATCCGAAGTTGCTCAAACTGGCAAAGAAAGAGCTGCAGCCTTTGCTAGACGAAGGTCTACTTAAATTACCCGACCAGAGTAAACCAAGGAAAGAAGGGTAAACAACCAGGCGAGCTTGATGAACCCAAAGTTCACCTGTGGTTCGGTATTTTAATCTGAAATGTGTGCAATACTAAAAACACATTAGGGACGTTGTAGCTTAAATTAATATTCGACATGTTTTCTGCTACCTTGGGCAAGTCAATTTTGTATTACTATTTTGATATCTTATTCTGCCTAAACTTTTGCTTCTGTTATTTATAAATATTAAAACTAGCATTAATGATTTTTAGGAATATGAATTCTTCCCTTTTATTGGTATTAATTATTAAAGTTCTGCGCTTTTATGCAATTTTATTCAGGATAAGATCCTAAAAGATTGGTTGGATTTTAAAGGTCAAATGACATTATTTTGTTTGTTATGAAGAAGTTAGGTACCATTAATATCTAATTGGGTGGCAAGGCTACATCTTGGGAGCCATTTAAATAAAAAGAAGAGACGACGGATGAGTTATTTTAGCTTATTTATTCTAAGTAATGGTTAAGATTAGATAAGTAATGGTTGAGATTAAACTAGTGATAAAAATAAAATGATGGATAAACATTTTAGTCTTAGTCACTATTATTATTGTTATTTTATCAAGCTTTCCAAATATTTAAAGTATTCATAACTTATATACAATATATGTTTTTTTTTTAAATAAATACACCATAATAAAGAAGTGCTTTTCTAATTTATTGTTTAAGCGTTTATAGTTTTGCTCTTTAGGTTTTCTAGTACATCATGTCATTTTACTCGTCATTATGTTTTTCTTTTGGTCACTTATGTTTCCAAAAATTAAGAAACTATACCCTGTCAATTCAATGTTTTTTATTAGGCCGTATGAGCCCCAAACGAGCCGTGCATATATCTTTCTTTTTTTAATTTTAAGTTTTTACTTCATATAGTATTTTTAATTATAATATACTTTTTAAATGTTTTGAATTTAATTATAATACTCAATAATAAAGTTGACACTATAAGAACATTGAAACTAATTTTGAAATTTTATTAAAAACATAATTTGAAACAATATAAATGTAAATTGAAAGAGAAAAACGATAGATAATGAAGTTGAAGTAGATTTGGTTAGACGAAGAGGCCCAAACAATGTTTTTAATTAAGGCTTCAGTTAGACAAGTGTTATAATTTAACTGAAACCTACATTAAAAACATCGTTTGAGCATCTTTGTCTAACAGAAGCATCTTCAAGTTCATTATTTTACGTTTGTAGTCTTTTAATTTACGTTTTTAATAAAATTTCAAATTTAGTCTTCAATGTCCTTATAACGTCAACTTTATTATCGGGTATTGTAATTAAATTCAAAACCATTGTAAAAGTATATTAAAATTAAAAAAATACTATAATAAAATAGTAAAATAAAAAAAAAACACTACACGACTCGTTTGGAGCTATACAATCCAGTAAAAAACATTGAACTGACATGGCATAACTTCTTAATTAAAAAAAATAAATCCTGTAGGCCATTGAATTTATGTGTATATATCAGGTGTTTGTCTTTATCAATCCCCATGTAAAAGTGTTTTCTGGTTTATTGAATAATTAAAGCAAAAGTTGTATAGTACATATACCAGAATAAAGAGAAGAAAACTATTGGGATAATAGTGCCATGAACTAAAATATGAACGAAAATGACGTGTTAGAGCTAGATTTTGGTGCCGATCTAATCTTTGGGCCTACTTCAAATCCACGTAAGGTTGTAGTGCATCTTAATATGAATGATACGGGTGTTCATGTCTTCATGATATGATGTGGCCGGTTTTATACGACTAATTTATTTGTTGGTATAAATCAAAATCAAACGGTTAGTTATCGTTTGAGAATTTTGAAACCGACCGATTGAAAATCAATTAAGGGTTAAAGAGCAAGTCGAGTCGAGCTGAGTCAACTAAAATTTAGGCTCGAAGTTAAATAATCCACCTTGGCTTGATTCGTCTATTCTTAACAAGTTAAAAATAAGACCATCAAAGTTGTTTTGTCTATTCTTAACAAGTTAAAAATAAGACCATCAAAGTTGTTTTTGACACTTATCCAATTTATCAATATTGCTATTACTACTCAACCTTAAACTTACACGTCTTAGAATCAAACAAACTTTAATAATGAAATAAAAATAATTGTAATTCAATAATGATTAATGAATAGACATAAAATTATTAAGGTATATTTTAATTATTTCCAATATTATCATTCTTTATCACTGTTTATAAAATAACAATATTTACGCATCGATAAAGTCTTATTCTTCATATAATTTTTTTCCGTCTAGATACACACTAAATTAAATAAATAAATTAAATAATTAGTAAGTGGAAATCGTTTACCTATATTAGGCTATCAGACGCATCAAAGGTCAAGAACGTAATTTCCGTCTCTCGTCTCCATCTCTCTCTCCTCCGTCTCCTCTTCTCCGTTGCCGTTGCGTCTCTGTTCCCCACTTTCTCTCTCTAGATTCGATGTATTCGTGGAAGATAGTGCATATAAACTCTCCCGATCTTCGCTAAGGAACAAGTCTTTGATTCAATTGATTCAATTGATTCAATCTGCAGTCATCTGTCGCAATCCGAAAATAATCGAGTATTTGACTAACACAGGGCTGGTAAGTCGCGAATCAGCGAGCTTCTGAGCTGATTTGATGGCGGCGGCGACAATGGCGACTGCGGCAGGGGCGGTGGTGCTGTTCTACTACGTATTGGCTCGTAGGATGACGGCAGATGATGCGAAGGCTGCCGAGGATGATGAGGGACGGGAATACATGAAATCGAGTAAATCGAAGAGGAGGATCGCGCAGAGGAGGCCGGCTCAGGCGCCTGCTACGTGGATTGAAACGATTTCGACTCTCTCCGAGACGCTTAGATTTACGTATTCGGAAACCCTAGGAAAGTGGCCTATTGGAGATTTGGCTTTTGGCATCAATTATTTGTTGCGAAGGCAGGTAACGCCTTTTTTATTTCTTCTTCTTATCTTCGTTTGTTTTTTTTTTCTTTCTAAATATCGAGTTGAATTTTTTTTATTGACCAACACTCCAACAGTATGGATCGTATATTGTTATATAGCTAAACCTCTGATTGATTCATTACGGTGTTTTGTCTTGAGCAAATCATGATTGTAGTGTGGATAATCACTTTTAGTTTCAATTATCAACATGTGAGGCCTGAATGTTTAAGTAAATGGGAGAGGATCAGAGTAATAATCTAGGCCATGTGACTAACCTAACTGTAAGAAGGAGAGCATATGACATTTATCAGATACAATTATGTATCTGTACTAGTAGTTAACTTTCATTTAGTTGTATATAAGTTTTCTGAAAACTCATTCAGTTCATATCCATTGTGAAGTGAAATGCTGTTCATATCCCTAAGTTCTTGCATCATGACTGTAATACCAAGTTGAAGGATGAACATAAATAAGTTTTGTGTAATATACTGTCTTGCATGGTTATCTTCTGTTAAACAACTTGCTTTGATTTCCTGAGGCGCAAACTTGTCTTAATGTGCTGAATATCGATACAGGCCAATGTACATGTAGCTAGTGTATATGCTGGAGAAAATAGCACAGAGCTCAAGGGACCGGAAATCGTTGCAGAGTTGAAATACTATTTGCAGTTGCTGACTCTTGGCATCCTTTTCTCAAAGAAACCGTTCCCAGTATTTTTGGAGTCTGCTGGCTATTCAGAAGCAGATGTTTTATTGCAAAAGCCGAAAGCAGGGGTAAGTTGTTATTTATCGATAATAAGGTGTAATTGTTTACTCACTTATATCAATGAGATTGTTTTTTTTTTATGAATGCAGATTTTGAAGCCTGCTTTCACGATAATACGCGATAAAAAATCCAAGTGCTTCCTTTTACTAATTAGAGGCACACATAGTATTAAAGATACACTTACAGCAGCAACTGGTGGTGTCGTCCCTTTTCACCATTCAGTACTACATGATGGTGGGATAAGTAATCTTATTTTAGGTTATGCGCATTGTGGGATGGTTGCTGCTGCTAGGTGGATTGCAAAGCTCAGTATTCCTTTTTTGCTTGAAGCCCTAAATGAAAACCCTGATTTTGAAGTAAAGGTAGATTTTATTTCTGAATGCAAAAGTAATGTTCAACTTATAATCTTATATGCTACTAAGGTGGACGGTCTAGATGATCAATGCACACCGCACATGTACTTGCAGAACATTATTGATTACACGCAACATATTAAACATTGTACCGCCATTTAGGAGTCATGCAATATGCTGAAAATTTGGATGTAAAAATATTTGTTTTTCACCAACATTAAGCATCATGTTTGGCAGTTTTTGATGCATCACACTCAGTTTGTAATTTAGACTGGGTAAATAAGCCCCATTTGATGACTGTCTCTATGTATTGCACAGGAGAGTGCTATACCCTCTGTCCCAGAAAAAAAGCTGCAACTTTTGAAATGGCACATCATTTAGTTTTTCTTTTGAAAGGCAAATCAATCATACTCCTATTTCTAAACTACTCCCCAAACTAAATTAAACCAATATTATACACGTACACCATTGCATGGGTTTGAACCTAGGACCTCCAACTAAGAGGACAGAGCCTACCAAGTGGGCTAGTCCCACATTGGCTGGCACATTGTTTAGTAAAGATGTTTGACTTTGATAAGGTGTCTATAATACATTTATACACCATCATAACCTATTGAATAAAAAGAACTTATGAACCAAAGTCGAAGTTACTAGTTTTAACTTTTAAGTAATAGTTAGTAGTGGGTGAAAAGTTAAGTATGTTTGGAAACTCAACAAAATAAGGAACATATGATTTCTTTTGGGATGACCCAAAATTGAAACTGCTGCTTTTACAAGTTTGATAGGAGAAATAACTGTCTACCCTCTAAAAAGCATTTTTACAAGCTTTATGTGTACTGCAAATACTTATTATTTGAATTCATCAGCTACATGCTTTATGGATGTGTAACTTCTGTCTCACCTCACTTATTCAATGAGCGTTCTATTGAACTTTTATATATGTTTCTTCAGATTGTTGGCCACTCACTCGGTGGTGGGACCGCTGCACTTTTAACATACATTCTTCGAGAACAAAAAGAATTATCATCTATTTCATGCATTACATTTGCACCGGGTATGTATTGCAACTATTGTTCATATGCCTTGTGGGTCTACATAGGGGCGGATCCAGGAATTTATTCCCATGGAGTCACTGTTTTTATATGTTTCAATGTCATTGAAGCAGCCATAAATTTTTTAGGTCCGTTCGGGTGGGTCAAGTTGGTTACATAATAAAAATACGATACAATAATAAGAAACATCATCATTAGAATCAATGTGTTTTGACCATCCCTTTGGCAAGATCACTTACTCCATTGGTTTCCTTTGGGAAGGATTTCATGGAAGATCATCCAAATTTATATTTGTGGATTTATTATTTGAAGATGATGATTCAAGGATTATGTAACTGTGGAAGTGTGGGACTAGAATTTATTAATTAGAGGGTCATAATATTTTCTTTTACATTCACATGTAAGACATTTGATTAAGTACCGTCTCCTTACTTTGTACAATATATTAGTCGAGCAATCATTAACCGGTTTATGTAATCACCAATAATTTGATATTTCAAAATTTTAACTCTTTTGAGACTAAAGTATCGATTTCATTAGTATTCAAAAGATATAATGAAAACTCAAAAGGTTATTTTAAGTTTGTTTTTATCAAAATATTTTTTTTAAAAGACATTTTCACAAAATTATGCATGTTTCTTAATTGAAAATTTAGAACAAATCAAATTGATAAATAAACAGGGGTGTGAGTGTTTGACACGAACCTAACCTGAAATTTGTGGGTTTGGGTTTCGTATAAACGGGTTTCGGGTCAGCCTGAGGTCGTACCTGTGAACCACCCGCTTAGCTAACAAATGACTTTTTGTTGAGTGTTCTCAGAAACGATCAACTTCCAACAAAACTATCACCACTCAATAAGAAATACCATTCCTCTAATAAGCATCTGCATCTTCTACCTTATGATACCGCTGCTGCAACTATTGCTGGCTTGAAATAAAAAGTTCTAATGGAATCACCCTTCATAAGAAAATTGTTGTCACTCAAGAAACCCATATATACATTTCTATATACTTGCGAAATTCACTGAATTCTGCCGACTCTGGTGTCACCTACTTATATCCGCCCCTGGTTAGATTGGTAGTAGGAGAATATAAACTTTATAGTCTCTAGATGTACAACTATTTATCTTGATCATAGGAATACAAATTTATTTATTTCTAGAATAGGGAAGAGAATCAACAGACGACTTTTATGTTAAAAGAAAAATGTGTTAAATAATTAAAGCTATAATAAAAAATTACAGTTTGTCGATTCGTGATTTTAAATTTTATTTTCTGCAGCTGCCTGTATGACATGGGAATTGGCAGAGTCAGGTAAGCACTTCATCACCACAATAATAAATGGCTCTGATCTGGTGCCTACATTCTCAACTGCTTCTATAGATGATCTGCGCACTGAGGTACTACTAACTTCCAAATTTAGCATTTATATTTTTTTTCTGAGAAGTGTCTCCCTATCCTGTTCTGTTACGAGGTAGTTCGACAGATGTACTCGTGAATGGGCCGATTTAGTTAATGTTATCAAACCGGTCGAAAGGTGCACTATGTGTAAAACCCTGTTATTCATTGTATACAAAGAATTAGACTATTACTGAAATATTATAGTTTTTTTAAGTTGTAAATCTTTATTTATGTACAAGAATATGGACAAAAAGCGTTTTGGCTCAACCTAACCCACATGTACCAAAAGATAGCCCATTTTGCCAAGCCCATTTGACTTGTTATCTATAACCTGCCCGGTCCTTAGTATGTAGAAAGATTATGTTATTTTGAGAAGTATTTATCCGATTCCTGTTTGTGGATTTTATTGTTAGAGATTTTTCAACTTATCTACCTGATGTCTGTTTTAAACTTTTGATGAAGTTGTGGATATTTACGGATACCAAATTCTTAACTTGTTATTTTCCTATGATGAAAGTACTAGAATTTGAGTTCAATCAAAGCTATTAATCATGTAAATTAATTATGATGAAGTATTTGATCTACAGGTTACCGCATCCTCTTGGTTAAATGATCTGCGTGATCAAATTGAGCAAACTAGGGTTTTGAATGTTGTATTCCGTTCTGCCACTGCTTTGGGATCTCGTCTCCCATCAATGGCCAATGCAAGAGCCAAAGTTGCTGGTGCTGGTGCTATGCTCCGTCCTGTTTCTAGTAGCACTCAGGTGAAGTCTCTACTCATTCTTCTTCACTTGCCTTACAGGTCAATATGAAATGGGCAGGTTGAGTAGTGGGTCAGTATGGGTTTGAGCCAAAACTAGGGTTCCCTTTTTCTTTTAAGATTTATAACGCTCGGGTGGGGTTGAGTGGTTGACCACATAACACTTTTGATCTATTTTTATTTTTATTTTAAGGAATAGTGGACGGCGAGTGTAAGTGCATCAAATAGGATTTAAATATTTTCTATTTAATAAGTGATATATATAATCATTAATCTAATTTCTCTACTTTTTATTACATTTACTGGTTTGACCATTAGAGATATAACGTATCCCAAATCCAGCTATTTACAAGTTAAATGCTCGGAATCGTGACTTCTATTGTCATCCAGTTTATATTGTTTTACAAATCAACCCAAGGAAGGCCCTATATAAATTCCTTTTTTTTAATTCTAGGTTGTGATGAAGCGCGCTCAAAATGTGGCTCAGGCAGTAGTTAGAACTCGGTCAACTCTATCTGCATGGTCATGCATGGGTGCACGCCGACGAGCCGTCGGCACCACACCAATAGAAACTTTTTCTGAAACTTCGCTCATACTTGAAAAGAACCCGGGTTCTCTAGCAACTGACACCAACCATCCAGCCCATGAGCCAAACATGGATCATGGTTCTTCCAGTGATGGTTCTGGATCTGGGTCTGGCCACGACGACACAGATGAAGAGGAGCTTCTTATTCCCGTGGACCATAATACATCCAAATCCGAACACATAACCGAAGGGGAGTTACTCTATGAACTTGAGAAAGAACTTCAAAGGCAAGAAAACGAGGCCCATATTCAAGCCCAAGAAGAAGAAGAGGCTGCAGCCCAAGAAATCATAGAAGAGGAAAAGGTTATAGCGGATTCAGTTGATCATGAACAACCGATTTCGTCTTCAGATATTTTAGAAAATCAACATTTGTATCCTCCAGGAAGAATAATGCATATTGTTTCAACTGTTTTGAACAATCCAGCTGATATGAACAATAATCATGATGATGGAATTGAAGAACATGATCATGATCATGATCATGACCATGACCATGATAATGAACATGAGCATGTGGGTATTTATGAGACGCCTCGTGATCTTTATGGTAAGTTAAGGTTGTCGAGAACAATGATCAATGATCATTACATGCCAATGTATAAGAAGATGATGGAGAAATTATTGGTGGAGCTAGAAAAATAGGTTTGATATATTAGTTGGTATATAATATCTTTATATGTTGTAAGTGTATGATGAATGAGTTCTGATCATTCTTTTGTTCTCAACAAAAACGGATATTACTAACTGCTTGTTTCTAGTCTGTATGTATCTAAACATTTCTTTGAGACCAATCTCAGAGCTGACTTCTGGTTTTGGGATCCAATGAAAAATAGACAACTTGTATTTTTCAGTTTCTAAGTTGTAAGTTTTTTCTTAATATTACTCGTTTTGTAACAAGTGTCCCTTATGAATGCCTTGATGCTTTTACCTTCAAATTGTTATTTCAAATATTTATGAACTTCAGTTAATCTAAGAAAACCTATTCCAAACTAGTATTTATCATCCCCCTTAGTTTGAAAATAAAAAAAAGTTTATAAGTTACTGTGTTATAATTAGTATTAGAGCCACTCGTGTGTCTAAAAATATCAGGATGATGAGTCTCGTAGAAATGTTTATGGAATATGTTAGGTAGATTTTACATTAATGATAAAGACGTTGGGACAAACCTTGATGGGAGATGATGGGTTTATAAGTAGACTTTAAATATTACTAACGTGTTTTTTTAACAGGTAAATTACACATTAATTTACATCACTATCAAATTCTAAACTTAGGTATTAACCAAAAAGAGACGTTATCTTTTACCACTAGGCTACAACCTAGTGCCTTAATTATATGTTTTGAATATATAACCTATGTATAAATTAGAGAAATAAGAGAAACAAGTCCTTGTGGGGAAAAGTGAAAATATTTACTTGATACCGGAGCTGGATATCAGTATCTTCAAATTTGTTTTTTTTTCTTCTTTTTAGGCTGTGTTTGGCGCACTAGCTGAAAAGCTAGCTGCTAGCTGATAAGCTAGCTGACAAGCTAGCTGCTAGCTGATAGCTAGCAGCTAGCTGATAAATTATAAGCTAGGTGATAAAATAGCTGATAAAAAATAACGTTTGGTAAAAACTAGCTGATAAACTAGCTTAAAAATATAAAATGACATAAAAGTACATGTCATAAATGTAAATAAAGATATTTATTTATAAGTTAGGGATGGGTAAAATTGGAAATATTATAAAAGCTAGTTGAAAAGCTACTCCAACTAGCTTCTAAAAAGCTGAGCTTATAAGCTAGCTTTTTGACGTTACCAAACGGGGTTTTTAAAAAAAGCTAGCTTATTAAAAAAGCCCCGTTTGGTAACGTCAAAAAGCTAGCTGATAAGCTAGCTTATGGCGCGCCAAACACAACCGTATCTTCAAATTTGTATTTTTTTTTAATATTATATGTAAAATTTTAAACTCTAATCAGGCTTTTTTATTTCTTACCACTCGGATTATAACCATCTTTGTATATAGTTTTTTTTTAACCATTTATAGTTTATTCAGATTCTGATGGTGGTCTTTCTAGTATAGAAAAGCTAATCACGGTCTCGAGCTTCGCTGCTCCTAAGCTCCTGAAAAACTCCATGAATACAATTTCGATCCGACCATCCACATACCCCTCATTGTTTACCACGAGATCCAATCGCGTTTTCCATTTCTCGTCTCGCGCCTTTCCATTTCCATCTACTCGATCGCAATCTCGCTTTCTACTCAAGCAGCGCAACCGCCGGAGACTCTCTCTCCGCCAGTCAACCATGTCGTCTTCCAGCGATATCCTGCCGCCGAGTCCTTGTAACCAGATAGAACTCACTACCGAGTCCGATTTCGAGCAAATCGTTTCTCCCGATGGCACCCTATCTATATGCGGCTTCGGTTCCCTGTTATCTGGTATTCTTCATTCTTCACCCTACTATCGACTATCATGCTCATTTTGCCTTTAAAATTAAGAAGAAAAACAAAGGCGAGTTGCAATTAAATTTCAATTGCAGACCTAGTGTCTTTTCAAATGTGAAATTGATTCAGACGTTCACTAATTTTATATTCGATTTAAAGTTTAGCTTATTCTCTTTAGCGATTAATTTGACATCACTAATTAGTTCGTTACTTTTGTTAATTGTTACTACATCGAGCGATTAGAACGGAGTGCCAGGAGTACGTTTCCTGATCTCGTCAACTTCAGAGTTGCAAAATTGAACGGGTTTAGACGTGTTTTTGCTCATGTTGCTCCGATTTTCTTCGAGCGTGGAATTGCCAAGCCTGAGACTAAGGTATTGAGTGCATGATTATGCATATTAACTCAAAGTAAAGGTAATGGAGCTGGAGTTCTTCATAAATCCGATGATGATGATCGGTACTCTTTTGCCTCAATTCAGTGAACTGTAGAGGTTGAAAAGATGGCTGTTCTAACTCAAATTTGTTTTGGATTGTTACATATTTGTGTCATTAAATGTTGGAGGTAATTTACCAAAATATTAAAGAAAATTCAGATATTATCCTTTTTTAGAAAACACAAATCAAGTTCGTTGTGATACTGTTTTGAATCAATCTGTCTAATATCATATACAGATTAAGTTCTTTGCGGCCATTTTAACTTCTTCTTCTGTTCACGATGGAAGGTGAATTCAGTATGGTGATGAGATGATCATTTTGTATGTGTTCAGGAAATTTCAAGCTTGAGTGTTGAGCCATGTGAAGGTGAATCACTTATAGTTACTGTTTTCGAGATTAACAAGTCTGAGGTATGTAATATGTTAAATGTATTGGAATTTGTTAAATAATAATATCATTTTGATACACAAATTTATCAAAGAAAAGACAAATGAACCAATAGAACCCAATATTGTAATGATCAGATCCCATCCTACATTGAGAGGGAGCATGAATTCCGTTTTTTAGCTGTAAGTTTTTAAGTACCTTTTCAATCAGGGTCCATCCCAAGTTCTTCAGATGTATCCTTTGTTCTAAAACAAATTGATTTATTTGTTGGTTTTAAAGGTCCAACCTGAAACATTGGAAGGCAGCCAGTATAATACTCTTGCTGTAAGTGACACCTGACCCGACCAACATATATACTACAGAATAACTTTTTAATGGATCTGCATTTCTTCAATCTTCTTTTAAGACTGATGGTTTATGTAATTATTAATACAGGTTCTCTGTGCACGTTATAGTGATGAGGAATATTTCCAGAATAGATGCAACGGTACTCCACTTCTGAACCAAACTTTATAGCTACAGTAACTTAGGAGTTTCTAATAAGTGTTACATTTGGTAGCATTTTTGGTTTGGAAAAGATGACTGATCTTCATAATTCAGGTTCTTGTTTCTTCTGTTTGACTGTGGGTAAATAGTAAAAGTTTGATACTAATAACGTGAAGTATAAATTTTATTGTTCTAATAAAAATTAGATACGTGTGCTCTTTTGAGATGCATAGAATAATGACTTTGTTTTAACCTGAAGTACGTGTGAGTACGTGTGTATAATGTATACATATATACACATCTCTCACTGTGATTGAGGTTCTTATAAAAGAATGGAGAAACTAAAATATATATTCCTACAACATATAACTAAATACTCTACACACACACACACTTAATACCAGATATACTTTTATGTACATATAGCATGTTATGCGTTATTACTCAAGGAGTATGTTAAGATAATTAGGTGAAAAAAATATCAAATAACAAAAGTACCTAGTAAAATCACACTCAACGATAGGGTCTAGGGAGTATAGGATGAGGGCAAACCTTATCTCTATCCAATGCGATAAAAGGCTGCTTCTACGAGAGACCCCAAACTCAACAAGTGCAGAATTATTTATCCAATATATCAAATGTGGATTTTTTTTACCATAGTTATTTATTATTATTGTTCATCAAGCTTACCTTCTGTGCCAAATTTTGGCAGGAAGCCAAGAGATATACCATGAGCGGTATGGGAGATTTGGTATTGACAAGATCTGGAGAGACGATGTCTTGCCGTGTCGTGTTTATTGTCGGCACTGGTAAGTGTTTAGTGTCACAACTCACAATAGCATATGTAGTTTCAAATTAGCATCCTTATTGCATGAACACCTAATTGTCTTGGTATTCTTATGACATCTTCTCGTTTTCATAACCCATTTGTTAAAAATTAAAAATATGTATTTAAAAATACGCATATGACTTGAGGTGAGTAGTTAACCTAGTGACTTTCTGTGGCAAAAAGATCATTGTTACTATGCAAATACAAAAGAATCTCGTTTTGCATTGCACATTTTGAGAAAATCTAATCTGAAACAAATATAACTGTTTTGTGCAGCGTATTGGCAGCAAAGAATATTGGCAATGCAGCATATGATAACTTCTTGGATCATACGTTTCTTGCAGACCGCAAAACAACACTTAGAAAGTACTTGACTGACAACAGGCTCAGGTATAATGGACGAAGAACCCCCAGAGCTGCTCAAGGTTAGGTATGGTGGTTAACCATGCAGGCCATTATGGTTAATTATCATGTTCGGTTTTGGTATTTATCCATAACTTAGTAGCCAAACTTTTACCATTTGATTAAGAGGCGTTGTTATCATTAGAGTTGATAGCATCTAGATGTACTGAAACATGATCCAGCACTGCCATACTGGACTAGACATCAAGTAATCCTCGAAGGATAACATCTGACACTGAGTCTTTAGGGGTTCATTTGCCTATCTAACGATATCAACTTAGGCCTTATGTGCACACCATAGACGTCGATGTGGTGCCTTTTATCTCTCAAAGTCGTTAAATTGGTTACTGAAAATTGAATAATCCAACAGTCATTATAGGGTCGTGCCTTTTGGAAAGGTTGAATATAGACCCTTTCTGCACAGAAAAACATACTCATACTTAATCTCTACTTGATACTAGAATTACTTCCAATTTGTTGGGACTGCTTTTAAGTGATGAAATAAATGTATTTTGGGTTGACTAGATGAATATAGACGCTTCTTTGGGCGTTTTTTGTCATGTGACAGATGACGTGACAAACTGACAATAGGCTTTATGTTAGAATGTAGTGTAGTGGATAAAGCCCATAAAGCCCCTTTTAATCATTACCTAATATATTTTTTTTTCAATTTAAATAATGCAAATTAAATAAAAAGTACTTTTTATTATTCTATACAAACCATTTGTAAAAAGTACATGATAAAAAAATAACTAGAGGCCATAATAAAATCATCACGGCTGGTGATGATGAACAAAAAAATTGTTTCGCTTAAGGAAATCCTATACCAGTAGAAGCTTGAAGTCGTTTCCGGTTTGTTGACGAATTGCTCTTGCGCTTCGTCAAATACGTTTTCATCTTGGGTCTCGTTGATAACGTTGTAGAGCCCGTGGAACCTTGTGATTTCTGATTTGTATTGCATGTCTCTCTTTTTTGCTGACATTGCATCAACATGATGGTAGGGGGTGTCATGACGCATAGCAACATGAAACTTGATGCCAACTTCATTCCGAAATAGTTGGGATTCCAAAATAGGTAGAGGTGTTATCTTGTGAGAGTGGTTTGTATGAATAATAGTTTAAAGAAAGATGTGGAAAGTGTTGTTTAAAAAATGTGGAAAGATTGTCTATATATAGGTGAATATTAATGAATAAAAAGAAAGAAAGAGCCGTTGCACAACGGTTATATTGACCAAATCGCTCCCTTTCACGACACTATGCTGGTCATGCCTTTTGCAAAGTTGGAGCCCATAGCGTCCCGGGGGTGGTCATGGGAGCGCTATGGGGCGCTATCGGCTCTTAAATTTGGTTGGTAACGTGCACTACACATAACCTTAGGATGTGAGGTGTGGATGCGGTAACAAAGAAAGATGGTGACATGACATTTTTCTCATGTGGGAACGTACCACTGTGCATACTAGAAACGCTTAAAGAATTGGAAATGATGGGAGACTTTGTCAAGTTCACCAATGTAACAACCGTCTGAAAATTTTTAGTAAATAAAAAAAATAAGAAAAATGGATACAGGAGAGTCGCGGACCGCGACACATTGGAAGACGAGTAGCGGTCCGTGAGTCGGCAACGTTCGGCGAGTCGGGTTTGACCCGGGTGAGATCCGCGTGGATACTAGGAAAGCAGGGGTCACGGACCGCCAATGGTCCGCACGCCCCCACTAGCGGTCCGCGAGTTTCGATGGACGGCAAAAACAAGAAGTTTGTCTACATCTCACCCTATAACACCAAACCCTCCCAGTCACTGCATTCCACAATCTGCATTTCGAACAGAGCACAGTTCCAGAGCCTTTTGAGTGAAGAGATGGAATCTCAAGCTTAGTTGTACCCATCTAACCACATGTAAGTCACTAATTCATGATTTTTAAGCAATGTTCTATGATGAGAATGGCAAACTACAATCCACTTAGCTAACTCATGGTATGATCACAGAGGATAGTGAAGTGATTCTAAGGGTATTAAGGAGGTGCTTGGATGTTCAAGAACTCACACAAGGTATGAAATGCCAACTTAATTAATCATCATTATGTAAATATGGGGTGTTATATGCATCTAGCTAGTACTCATGAGAAACTTGATAAATAAAGGTTAAAGATTGTAAGGGGAGTGACATTGATCAAGGAACTCAAAGTACACTCATCAATACACAAGGTACAACCTCCACGATGCATAAAAAGTAGCACGTCACTCTACTCAATTTGTAAACGACGCAGAAGCCGAATTCACCACAACAACATCTAAAGGCTCATTTGAAAGCCACATGACCCGGCCCCAAAAGTCACCAACGTGGCCCTCTAAATATCCACTCTTTGTCTTCATCCCTCCCCCTATAAATTAAAAACGCACCAACTCGCATTCTCATCAACTACCTCACACACAACCTTAATTACAACCCTACCCTCTCTAAACATAACTGCATTTTTCGATCGACATGGCAGTTGCTTCTTCAGTTTTCACGGTAGCCCCCGTTACACGTCTCACCCAATTTCCCAAAGTTAGAAACGTCGTCAACTTCTCCGTCAGGTGCATGAAGTCACAAGACCAACAAACTAACTCAACCAAGGTGGTGAGCACTAAGTTCTCGGACGTTTTGGCGTTCGGTGGACCCGCACCAGAGAGGATCAACGGAAGGCTGGCGATGATAGGGTTTGTGTCGGCGATGGCGGTGGAGCTGAGCAGCGGCCAGGACGTGCTGACTCAGATCTCCAACGGCGGCGGAGTTGCGGTGTTTGTGGGGACGAGCGTGGTGCTGTCGCTGGCGTCTCTGGTGCCGCTGTTTAAAGGGGTGAGGGCGGAGTCCAAATCGAACGGGGTGATGACGTCAGATGCGGAGCTGTGGAACGGGCGGTTGGCGATGATGGGTTTGGTAGCTTTGGCTCTCACCGAGTATGTCAAAGGGAGCGCGCTTGTATGATCAATTTTCGCGAGCCTTGTATTTATATATATGCTAGTTTGAACTCGCAGATGTTGCGGTAGTAACAATTTGTAACATGATGATAGTTTCTGTATATGAAAGACACTTATCGTATTTGACTTATTATTTAGAGTAAATTACACACAAGGTCCTTTATGTTTTATGCAGATTTCGGATTAGGTCCTTTAACTAAAGTTATTACACCAAACATCCTTTATGTTTTATATTTGTTTCATAGAATGTTCTTTATCACTAACGGAGTTAAAAAACATGGTTAGATCAGGGGCAATTTCGTCAATTCATTATCACTTTAAAATAACACTTACAAAATAAAAAATCCCATTAAAAAAAATCAGGTTGTTCGATTTGTTGAGGTCAGCCTCCTGCACATTTGCGATTTTCCTCGTTAACAATTTCTTAATGAACTCATCGGACTCTTCCGCCACTTTCTCCGGCTCCATCAGTTCCGGCGGAGTCTCCCTCTTTGATTTCTTCACGAATACATTTGGAGATCTCTTCAACTTATGTGTCGCCGTGAAGGCTCTGATGCTAGCCGACATCAAAATCAGTCCGGTGAGACGTACACCGGTACATACGTACCTTTCGAAGCCCTAATTTACCCCCAAAATTCACACTCATCAGTAGTAAACTGACAAATGGAAACAATACTATATATAATTGTCGATTTGGTAGAAAGTGAAGTGTTAACAATATTTAATTTGGTCCGGGATCTTGACGATCGTAGTCATGATCGGCGGTAGGGGAGAAAACCTTCATCTTTGAGTAAAACATAAAGGACCTTCTGTGTAATTTACTCTATTATTTACTTTACTTATTATATAAGATCATTAAATGTCAATGATTATTAAAAATATCATTTTAATTGATTGTTTAAAAGATTAATTTGCCCTTTTAAAACTCTTAATTTTTTTAAGTAATTGACAACCTTGTCCTCCTTTACATGTATTATAATATAGTATAGATATATCTTTTAATAGAGTAAATTACGTTTTTATCCATCCCCGAGGCTTTATAATATAGATATAGATTTTAAGGAGTATGTTAGGATATTTAGGTGAACAAAAATATCAGATAATAAAAATACCAGTAGAAGTCTCGCTCAACATTAGGGTCTATGGAGTATAGGATGAGAGCAAATCATATCTCTATCAAATGTCTAAAAAACGGTTTCCAAAGAGTGTAGAAATATTAAATTTAATATATTAAATGTGGATGTTTATCATGTTTTTACCATTGTTATTTATTATTATTGTTCATCAAACTTACCTTTCTGTGTCAAATTTTGTACGAGAGACTTGGTATTGACAAGATCTAGAGAGACTATGTGTTGCCGTGTTGTGTTTTTTTGTTGGTACTCAGCCTCCGCCGCCTCCGTACGTTGAACCTCATGGTATGAAGTTTAAATATAAAGGTAAGCAATAGAAAGTTCAGTAACATTCATAGTGTAAGAGTTGAGTAATTTTGTGACTAGATTTATAAATTCTAAGGCTTTTGAGTTTCATTGTTTTAATAAATTTGTAGGTGGTATTATTTTTAATTTGGCAATGGAAGTAAGCAGTAGGAGTAGTTTCTGGTTGAGATAACAAGTTTCTGGTTGAAATTGCTCACAACAATAACAATTTGTTTACCTAGTATTGTGTAGAGTATTATACTCTCAAATCTCAATCCATCATAACATAAACAATTTGTGAAGTTTTGTGATTTTGGGGTTCCCTTTGCTTTTACTATAAATATGTCCATTAGGTTTTGGGGGTTTTGTTGTTCATGTTCGATTTTGGGGTTCCCTGGGCTGTCAGTGGTTGAGCCGTGAACCAGTGACCGGTGACGACAGTTGGAGACATAGAGACATTCTTGTTTATTTGGAATTCTTTGTACGTTTGGTTGTGTTGATTCAAAAATGACTTGGAGCACAAAGTCTCAGTACTCAATTTTTTTACATGAGTGGCTGTCATAAGCCAGTAGTAACTGTAACGGAAGCTTGCTATTATTTGGTGTTTCTATATCAGTTTTTTCTTTCCCCAACAAATGTCTGTATTTGCTCTGAATGATGGGTTCAAAATTGGGTTAGAAGTTTTAATGTTATGTTCTATCATTTTAACAATATTAGCTGATGGCAGTCATGGACTCATGGTCATGAGTAGGTTTATTTTTATTGTTCTATGTCCGTTAGGTTCAACTATGCTATATATATTTATATAGTTATATGGTATGTTTTGTTTGCAGTTTGCCATACAGCAGCTTCACACGTCGTTGGCTTTTCATGTTTACTATTAGTATGGACTATTCTAATGTCTATTAGGTTGTAGGTTTGCTATGATTTTACCACAGGTTAATATACAGTTAAAATAGTGATCTTTGTTATGGTCTTTTATTGAATTTTGAAACATATAGTCTTAGCATATAATGGTCAGATAATATCATAGCCTATGCTTCATACATTTTCAGTCCATGTTAAATTAAAAAAAAATGCAAATCTTAGATGGAAGGGACAATATGTCAACTTTAGTACAGATGATCGCTTACTTTTTCAGTTTTTCTTATGTAATTGGTTATATTGACTTTTTGTTCAATGGTGTTATCTTTACACAATAATTAATTAGTATTATTAATATGCCGACAGATTGCTTCAGTGCGGCTCTGTGGTTTGTTGTTACGGTCTATTTGCTCAACCCATTTAAAGGTTAGTTTGTTTAGCTCTGGCATGTTATTGTTTCTTTCTAGAATAAAGTTTCCAATTAATTTTCCTGTGGCACCTTATTGCTGACTTCAAGTCAGCTGTATACCTCTTCTTTAAGGCTGCAATTAATAGTAATTGTATTAAGAAACTTATGTTTTTTACTTTTCTTAATGTACATGCAGGCCTTTTAACATTTCTTTTTATCACTATTGCTTTTAAACTTCAAATAACTTTTAAAGCAATTATTGTATTTAATTTTATTAGGTTTTAACAAGGTAAAATAGTTCTAAGCAGTGTCTTTACATCTGGAGTATCTTTGGTTACATTTAGTTATGCTTTTCTAAGTTGTTTAATTTAAAATTTGTACTTTTTACTGTGATGCTACTATAGTTTCTTCATAGAGTTAATTTGTATTTTTAATGAAGATGCTGCTTTGCTGTTCAAAAAAATAGGCAGGGGACTTGCATCATTATTATAAAACGAAGACCAAAAAAGTATGTGTCACTTTAGTTTAGAGAGATTTCTAAATAGGCATAAATGTATGAGAAAACTATAATTTTTGCTATTATTTTCTGATTATTTGGGTGCGATATAATATCTTTTCAAAATCACTCATCTAAAGCCCCATATTTAGTCTTTTTTTTCGAACCAGATTCAAATTTAACATTTATAAAAAGATTAGTTTAAATTTAAAAAAAATATATTATATGTTTAATAATGTTTTGTTATAAAGTTTAAAGAAATAAAATAAAAAAATTCAAAAAGGGACGTATTGGCCAATACGCCCCTTTTGAGCGGTCAAACCTCGTACTTGAAGTTGATTGATAGCATTGTTTTATTCAATAAGAGGCGTATTGACGCCCCCTATTGGAACGTAGAAAAAGGTCCCTAAATAAAAAAAAGCTCATGTGCCAAATTTTATGATTTTTTTCATGTAAAGTTTTCTTTTTCACTAGGAAAATTTGCGAGCTCGCAAACACGATCGAACAGAAACAGAAATCAAGCAGCTCTGAACCTTTTCAACAACTGGTAAGCCTGTTTTCATATCTCCACTTACTTACACTATTTACGTCCTCTAATTCAACCACCCCCAAATTCTCTTCTTCACTGTCTCATAAACCCTAATTTTTCCTTCTTTAGACGAAATGATCTTCCTCTCTCGAAGAAAACACTCCTTCAAATCATTACTTGTAAATCCAATTCACCATCTATCCAACGAATCAAAACCTACCATCGGTCCTCCACTTGTTCCCCCCAAACCCTCCTCTCAAAACCCCCAATTTAGGGTTTCATCAGTTTCATCGATAAAACCCTATTCCACCTCAAAATTCCCCGAATATGAAATGCCTACAGTTACATGGGGCGTTGTTCAAGGTAGAAAAGAGAAGCTCGTTTCGAGAGTAATAATCTCTGATTACTTGAAAAGCATAGGCATAATCCCTGATGAGCTGGAGGAAGTCGAATTGCCGTCTACGGTCGATGTGATGCGAGAGCGCGTCGAATTCCTGCAGAAGATAGGGTTAACTGTTGATGATATTAATGAATATCCGTTAATGCTTGGATGTAGTGTAAGAAAAAACATCATTCCTGTGTTGGGATATTTGGAAAAAGTAGGGATTCAAAGGTCGAAAATGGGCGAGTTTGTGAAGAAATATCCACAAGTGCTTCATGCTAGTGTAGTTGTTGAGCTTGTGCCCGTGGTTAGGTTTCTTCGCGGGTTAGATGTTGAGAAACAGGATATCGGATACGTGTTAATGAAGTATCCTGAGCTTCTAGGGTTCAAATTAGAAGGAACAATGAGTACTTCCGTAGCCTATTTGGTGAGCATTGGTGTCAATCCAAGGGATATTGGTCCCATGGTGACACAATATCCGTACTTTTTGGGTATGCGAGTTGGGACGATGATAAAGCCGTTAGTGGAGTATCTGGTTTCATTAGGTCTACCGAAAAAGGTTTTGGCTAGGATGTTTGAAAAACGTGCGTATGTAATCGGTTATGACCTTGAAGAAATGGTTAAACCGAATGTTGAATGTTTGGTTAGTTTTGGCGTTCGAAAGGAGGGGCTAGCTTCGATTATTGCTCAATATCCGCAAGTTCTAGGGCTCCCGTTGAAAGCTAAGTTATCAACACAACAATATTTTTTCAATTTGAAGCTAAAGATTGACCCTGAAGGTTTCGCGCGTGTGGTTGAGAGAATGCCTCAAGTGATCAGTCTTGGTCAAAACATGATCATGAAACCGGTTGAGTTTCTTCTTGGACGAGGTTTGTCGGTAGAAGATGTCGCGAAGATGATCGTGAAATGCCCGCATTTAATTGCTTTGCAAGTTGGTTTGATGAAAAATAGTTTTTACTTTTTCAAGAGTGAAATGGGAAGGCCATTGAAAGAGTTGGTTGAGTTTCCTGAATATTTCACTTATGGTCTTGAATCAAGGATTAAACCTAGGTACCAGAGATTGCAGCATAAGGGGATCAGGAGTTCTTTATCATGGTTTCTTAACTGCAGTGATCAGAGATTTGAGGAAAGACTGTATGCGGATTATATTGAAACTGAGACCGAAGGGCCATCATTTGTTATGGGCGGGAAACTGGACTTGCCGGGTAATCAAATGGTATCTGATGATGAAGACGAAAGTGACGATGAAATGCTTTATAGACGTACAGTTTCGCTTTAGTTCTATATGTATTTGCTACACCCTAATGTATCAAGATTTTGTTAGTTTTTATTTAAAGTTATTATTTTTGACATCTGATTTCTTCCCAAGTCTTGTGGGATGCTTTATGTATGGATAACAGCCTGATTGCAAATGATATTGTTGCATCTCAGCTGATTAATGTTGTTACCATGTTCCCAAATTTTGCATTTTGGGGGCAGAATGGATTGATTTGTGACTTGTCATTTGATTTCATAATGCATATGCACAGTTTGTTTCAACTTCCAAGACAAAAATTCAGTTTGACTTCTTTTAAAGTCAAACATACTATTTGTCAATTACTGTATTTGTATGATGTACACCCTAGACTGCTTAGTCATCAATTACAAACAAGCAACAAACATACACAATATAATCTGGGTATATGGGTTCAAAGATACAGGGGCTAAATCATGTTGATCTGGAATTGACTCCCCGAGCCACTAAAGCATTTAGGAGTGGAAATTTTAGCAAGCTTATTCAGGACATAACTAGTTATTATGTGATCTTGGATGGGTTCTTCATGATTGAAGAGCAGTGTGCTGAGGTGAGTACTATCTTTTTTGTGTCTCATATTATATCTGTTGAAGAACAATAAATAAAAGTACCAACAAAATTTACTTTTCTCAGGTACTTCCTGTTCCAGCTGATAGAGAAAGAATCAAATCATGTCTATTGTCTATCTGAAATAGGAGAGATGAGCAATGGGTTCAAGCAAGTAACATAGAAGGGGAAACCAACGGCTTTGTCGTCCAGCAACGTCAAGCGTGACAAACGGTACAAGATTAAAACAAAACTCGATTGATTACTTGTGGTGAGGGAACAAGTGGAATTCGCAACGTAACGATAAATGCACAAGGATATTGAGAGACTAAGGGAATCATTCCCGGAGGAGAAGAGACCGAAACGGGCAATGGCAATACTCATGAAGGAAATAATTAGAAAAACATATAATCTCTAGTTTTTTTAGATTGTTTTTTAATGAAATTATATAAATTTTTTTTTTAATAAAATTATGTTTGGTCTATTTTTTTATTTAAATTAGAAAATAAAATAAAAAATAATAATTATATATCGGTGAGTTAGGGGTTTATGGCAGAACCCTTCTTTACTGACTGAGATGTCATATGACGGATAACGCACACATCATATTCAAAGAGGTTATAACTACGCATAATCTAAGTATCAATTAAAAAAGATCAATAATTTAAACTTCAACGTACTATAAATAAGTGGATAGTTATGCGTTAAAAAATATGACTTACGAACGCAAAAAAATAGAAAATCGTTAAACCGAATAAAGACAAAGGAAACGGCCCCCAATTCTTATTTAGCTTTAGGCTTTCAAAAAGGTTTAGCCGACCCTAATTATACTGATTACACCACCAACTCTTCTGGTACATGTGTTGTGTTTGAATAAGAAAGAAAAAAAAATTGGATTTTAATAATCTCAACTGAGAATATTTTTGCCACTAGTCCCAACAATCTAACTATTTTTCTACAAATAGTCTCACGTAAAAAATATTTAACGGAGTTGGTTTTCCATTAAAAGTTTACAGGTTTGGTGATTAGACCAGAGGTAGATGATGAAGAGGAGCTAATTTCAGTTCTTGATTTTATCTGTGAATCGAAACAAATGATGAATTGGAGATGAAATCAAAGTGAATTGACCAGAATAAACATTAGTAGATTGCATATACGCACATTGTCACAAGAATAACATTGTACACAAAACAACTGAGTTAGTATAAGGCAACACAAATAAAATGAAAGTATAAAAAGACAACATAATGACGTTTAATGGAAGACAATCGTTTAAAGTATCGAACGTAAGATTTAAAAGTTATGTTACATAATTGTACTCATTAGACTGTCGACTACCCAAGTGGCAATTAAGTCGGTACATACTTTTTTAACAAGTGTTATCATAGGTAGTAAATGAAGCGATATAATTGAAATTTAGTTACTCAAGGAACCAATAGAGCCACGTGACCCGCCCCCAAAACTCCAAAAGTAGAGGTCTCAAACACTCACCACAACAACGTCTCGGTGGCTCATTCGACAGCCACGTGACTCGGCCCCAAAGGTTACTAACGTGGCCCTCTCAATCAATATTCACTCTTTGTACGTCTTCACCCATCCCCTATAAATTAAAACCCACCCACTCTTCTTATTCTCATCATTAACCACCACACTCACAACCTTAACTACAATCCTACTACATTCCTACCCTCTCTCAAGCTCAAGCATCAGCTTTCTTCGATCGATATGGCAGCTGCTTCTTCTTCAGTTTCAGTTTTCACGGTAGCCCCCGTTACACGTCTCACCCAATTTCCCAAAATTAGAAACGTCGTCAACTTCTCCGTCAGGTGCATGAAGTCACAAGACCAACAAACTACTAACTCAACCAATCCGGTGCCCAAGGTGGTGAGCACTAAGTTCTCGGACGTTTTGGCGTTCGGTGGACCCGCACCGGAGAGGATCAACGGAAGGCTGGCGATGATAGGGTTTGTGTCGGCGATGGCGGTAGAGCTGAGCAGCGGTCAGGACGTGCTGACTCAGATCTCCAACGGCGGTGGAGTTGCGGTGTTTATGGGGACAAGCGTGTTATTGTCGCTGGCGTCTCTGGTGCCCTTGTTTAAAGGGGTGAGAGCGGAGTCCAAATCGAACGGGGTGATGACGTCAGATGCGGAGCTGTGGAACGGGCGGCTGGCGATGATGGGTTTGGTAGCTTTGGCTCTTACCGAGTATGTCAAAGGAAGCGCGCTTGTATGATCAATTTTCGCGAGTCTTGAATTTATATATATATGCTAGTTTGAACCCGCAGATGTTGCGGTAGTAACAATATATTTGTAACATGATAGTTTCTGTATATGAAAGACATTATCGTATTTGACTTATTATTTACTTTACTTAGATAAAATCATTAAATTAAATGTCAATGATTATTAAAAATATTATTTTAATTGCTTGCTTAAAAGATTAATTTTCCCTTTTAAAACTCTTAATTTTTCAAGTAATTAATGACTTTGTCCTCCTTAAATGTATTATAATATAGTATAGATATATCTTTTAATAGAGTAAATTTCGTTTTTATCCATCTCCTAGGCTTTATAATTTCTTATATATCAATTCATAAGGCTTACATGTACTCATAAATTATATTGTTTTTGTCAAATGTTTTCTTTTTATTCGTTGGCTTGGGCGGTGCCCACTCCTGCTATACAAACAAGTATATATGTCACTCTATATAGCAAGTGTATATGTCACTCTAATGTACGCGTGTAAAATTTGCCAGCTATATGATTCCACTATGAAATGTGCGTGTAAAGGTTTCACAGCAGTTGCTCCCACTTTAAAACATTAGGTGATACCCAGTCTTTTACAGCCACAATTTTCGGTCACTTCTCTCTCTCTCTCTTAAAATTTTGCCGTTGGGTCGCATTTCTCTCTCTAAATTTTCCGATCAGAATTCATCAGATCTGCATAACTGCATTCTTCGATCGACATGGCCGCTGCTTCTTCAGCTGTCACGGTAGCCCACGTTACACGTCTCACCCAATTTCCCAAAATTAGAAACGTCGCCAACTTCTCCATCAGGTGCATGAAGTCACAAGACCAACAAACTAACTCAACCAATCCGGCGCCCAAGGTTGTGAGCACTAAGTTCTCGGACGTTTTGGCGTTCGGTGTGTTGATCGAATCCTGAAATTGTTAATATAAACAGATAATAATATGTAAAGATTACCTGTGGTGAACTGATTGAGATCAGCAACAGTCAGGTTGTCCATTCCTGTTAATAGCCTTGGTTCCCCTTTAGGGTGTATAGCTAATGATGGGAAAAGGATTCGTGAAGATCACGAATCAGAGAGAGAGAGAGTCGAGATAGAGAGAGAGATTGGTTTAGGGTGGTGGTGATTAACCTTTAATCTCTCCCTATGAGCCTCTATTTATAATACACCCAAGGGGAAACCCTAGCCCATCTACAAAGGGTATTTACGTCCATCAAGTAATACCAGATAGGGTTAAAACCGTAATTGATTATTTAAGATAAATGATTAAAGGACATAAGATATTTATTTATATATATATACCGAAATATATTAAGATATATAAATAAATATTGTCTTACATTCTCCCACTTGGCCGAATGATCATTTATATGAGGTACTAGATAAGTCTGATCAGAATTTAGTACTCATTTCAATTTTAAACCAAAATTGCAGCAGAAAAATACAGTCATAGAGTTGATTATCCAACTCAAGACCCCCATTAATCATACTACAATCCCAAATTTAAAATTCAACATAAATTCAGAATCAATTACCAAAGTAAGCCCTTTCCGTTGATTTATAATAAAACTGTCTATATGTCAAAAGGCATGCATAACATATTAAGAGACAAAATCAAACGTAAGAGGAAAATTTTATTAATAAGAAGTACAATATGCTAGTTAAGGTCTTTAGTAAAGCCCATTCTCGAAATAAGATCTTCGAACACTTTAATTGGGAGACCTTTAGTCATCGGATCCGCAAGCATATCTTTAGTACTTATATACTCAATACAAAGAACATTTTCCTCAACTCGTTCACGAACGAACAAATACTTTGTATCGAGGTACAGTCCAGCGCCAGTCGAACTGTTACTGTTCGAGAAAGTAACGGCAACTGAGTTATCACAATAAAGCTTCAATGGTCTGGAAATAGAATTAACGATTTTGAGTCCAGCTATCAGATTTCTAAGCAACATCCCATGACAGGTTGCATTGTAAACAGCAATGTACTCTGCCATCATAGTGGATGTTGTAGTTAGCTGTTGTTTATGACTCTTCCATGAAATGGGCCCGCCTGCCAACATAAAGATGTATCCAGAAGTGGATTTCTTATCATCTTTACATTTTGCAAAATCAGGAGTATCCGACTAACTCCAAATTATCGCTTCTTCTGTAAGTCAGTTTGTAGTCTCTCGTCCCATTCAGATATCTAAGAACTTTCTTAGCTGCTGTCCAGTGATCATGGCCAGGATTAGTCTGATAACGGCCTAACATACCAGCAACATAAGCAATATCTGGACGAGTACAGACTTGAGCATACATAATACTACCGACTACAGACGCATAAGGTATCATTCTCATTTGCTCCTTTTCTTCATCTGTTTTCGGACATTGAAACGAACCGAAAACGTCTCCTTTAACTACAGGAGCTTTTGAGGGGTTACTATGTTGCATGTTATATCGAGCAAGGACGCGCTCAATGTAAGCCTTCTGGGACAAGCCTAAGATCCCTTTAGCTCTATCTCGGTGAATTTCGATGCCTATAACGTAAGAGGCTTCTCCGAGATCTTTCATGTCAAAGTTAAGCGAAAGTAACCGCTTTGACTCATGCAACATGTCAAGACTATTACTTGCCAATAGAATGTCATCTACATAAAGGACAAGTATAGTAAAGTTGCTCCCACTCATCTTAAGAAAGGTGCACTGGTCCACTTGATTCTTCAGGAAACCTTGTTTCTTCATGACTTCATCAAACTTTAAGTACCACTGACGCGATGCTTGTTTTAGCCCGTATATCGATTTCTTTAGCTTGCAGACTAAATGTTCTTGACCTTCTGGTTTAAACCCATCAGGCTGCGTCATGAACACTTCTTCATACAAGTCACCGTTCAGGAAAACAGTTTTGACGTCCATTTGATGTAGCTCTAAATCAAAATGAGCTACTAGGGCCGCAACGATCCTTAAGGAATCTTTTCGAGAGACAGGAGAAAAGGTCTCTTGATAGTCAATTCCCTCTTTTTGAGCGTAGCCTTTTGCAACCAATCGCGCTTTGTAGCGCTCAACGTTTCCTTGAGGATCCAGTTTAGTTTTAAAGACCCATTTGCATCCTACCGGTTTTACACCGTCGGGTAATTCAACTAAATCCCAAACGTCATTTTTCTTCATGGATTCAAGCTCGTCAAGCATAGCTTTATTCTACTCAGAAGACTGATCGCTGTTCATGGCTTCTTTATAAGAGGTTGGATCGATGAACTTTCCACCATCCGTTTCAAGCTCAGCCAGGAAAGTAACATAGTCGTCAAAGTTAGTAGGCTTTCTAACTCTAGTTGACTTCCTGGTTGGAACGACTGGTTCAGCGGGTTCAGCATTATTTTGTGGTTGTTCGTTTGGATTGTCGTCATGTACTGGAGAGGGAGGTTGAATGGGTGCAGTGTCAGCAACGGAGGCGTGTACAAGAGGAGTAATCGGAGTGATGGTAAGCGACGAAGTCCAGCCCCCCCCCCCCCGCGTCTTGTACTTCACGCAGATCATCGAGAAAGTTTTCACTGTTCCCACTGATGTTATGATCTTCAAGGAACACGGCATTTCTGGTTTCTACGATACGAGTAACATGGGAAGGACAATAAAACCGATGACCTTTGGAATGTTCGGGATAACCGATGAAGTTACAGGTTACGGTTTTCATATCAAGCTTCTTTAAGAAGGGATTATAGAGTTTAGCCTCAGCAAGACAGCCCCATACTTTCATATGTCTTAGACTCGGTTTCCGTCCTGTCCAGAGTTCAAAAGGAGTTTTAGGGACAGATTTGGACGGAACTCTGTTGAGTATATAAACGGCTGCTTTTAAGGCTTCGGTCCAGAGAAATAAGGGTAAGCCCGAGTTGGCTAACATACTTCGTACCATGTTCATAAGGGTTCGGTTTCTCCTTTCAGCAACACCATTCTGTTGCGGAGTACCTGGCATGGTGTATTGGTTCACGATCCCCTGGCTTTTGCAAAACTCATAAAATGGGCCAGGAGCCTGACCTAAGTCCGTATGTCTACCATAATACTCACCTCCTCTGTCCGATCTAACAACTTTTATTGGAAGACCGCATTGTTTTTCAACTTCAGTCTGATAGTCTTTAAAAGTTGTTAGTGATTCAGATTTTTCTTTAATGAGATACAAGTACATATAACGAGAATAATCATCTATGAAAGTGATAAAAGAGTTATGTCCAGTAATTCCAACAGTAGAGTAGGGGCCACTAATATCAGTGTGAATAATTTCTAATAATTTAGAACTCCTAGTGGCACATTTCTTATTAGTGGATGTCATTTTGCCTTTGATGCAATCGACACATGTTCCAAAATCGGTGAAGTCAAGAGATGGTAAAATTTCATCCTTCACGAGTTTCGCTAAGCGATCCCGCGAAATATGGCCCAAACGTTGATGCCATAACATAGATGAAGTTTCTAAGTCTCTTTTAGGTTTTCTTTTTGTTGTTGGTTGATTAATATTATAAGACAACAAAGAATTAGAGAAAACATCATCCAGTTCTAATCGATAAAGTCCACCATCCAGATAACCAGAACCAAACACTTGAGAATTAAAATAGATAGTAAGTTTGCCATGACCATGAGAAACATCAAAACCGTCCATGTCTAACTTTGGTCCTGATACAAGATTCCGAGTAATCTCAGGAATATATAAGGTATCATAAAGTTTAATACATAAACCAGTTTTCATAATAAGATGTAAAGTTCCCACGGCTTTAACGGCTAAATCTTTTCCATTCCCAAGCTTAAGCGTTCTTTGGTTTCTTTCTAGCATCTGGATCGAATGAAAACCCTGAGTAGAGTTAGTTACATGGACCATAGAACCGGAATCAAACCACCATGAATTAGTTGGAACATTTAAATTAAAGGACTCAGTTATCATATTAAGATGATTACCTTTCTTAGCCAGCCAATCCTTGAAACGATTGCAGTCCTTCTATTTATGTCCAAGCTTGCGACAGAACTTGAAGTAAGGTTTGCTAGAATTGCTAGGGCCGGAAGATGATGTAGCTTGATCCTTCTTCTGAACCTTAGGTTGCTCCCTTGGAATAGCCTTGCCCTTCCTTTTGTTGTTGTTGGAGTTTGCAGTCACGAGGTAAGCAACTTCTGGTTTGTCAAGCTTCTGACGCTCTTCCTCTTGCACGCACATTTCAATCAGCTCGCTCATCTTCCATTTATCCTTCTGAGCGTTGTAGTTTACCTTGAAAGTTTCGAAAGATGCAGGAAGAGAAGTCATAATGAAGTGAACCAGGAACGTCTCGCCAATCGGCATGTCTAAGGCCTTAAGTTTGTTGGCGACATCGTTCATAACCATTAGATGCTTACGGATGCTGCCCTTTCCATCGTATTTAGTAGTCAGCAACTTAAGAATAAGGTTGCCAGCATGCACCTTAGATGTTCCCTTGTAGTACTCCTCCACGGACGCCAGGTAGGTCTTGGCATTGTCAGAATCTGGTATGGCCCCCCGGATGACAATGTCGATGGACTTCTTCGTGATCAAAAGGCACATCTTGTTGCACTTGACCCATTTTTCATGAGCAGTCTTCTGTTCAGGAGTGCTCGAAGTAGTGAGGTCAGCAGGAGCATCATTAAGGAGTGCATGATCGAAGCCCAAAATGCCGAGAACCAGACTCAGAGAATCCTTCCAAGCAGCGTAGTTTGTTCCAGTCAGGGTTTCTATTCCGAAAGCCGAGGCTTAGAGTGGACAAGAGAGAGAGAATAATAAGATACTAAGCGAAGAGAGGTATAGGGATTAATCGGATAATTATAATAGTATAATAATTATAAGCATATGACATTAGTAATTATTATAATAATAAGCAGGCATAAGTAAGGACCATAGAAATGAAGCAAGTAAGTTGTGATAAGGTCTATTATAATCACCAAAATTAATAGACAGAACAAAAGGTTCTACTAAGATGAATCAGCTTTCGTGTTGGTTACTTGCCTATCATCTAAGCATTATGAACTAAATAAGTGTATGTGCATAAAGTGATGCATCACATCAGCGTTGGCCAGAAATGATACACCATAAGCTTTATGTACAAATTAGTTTCGCTGAATACATGTGCAACTCATCAGCGTTGGCCAGAAGAGAAACACTTGTATACGTAAGGCGAATGCTTAATTCTAAGTCGATAAACATTACAAAAACAACGAATCAGCGTTGGCCAGAATCGAGGTTTTAAAGATGTTATCAATTTAAGCGAATAGATTAGTTTTGAAGTAAATTGCCTGGTATTAGAAATAATTAGTGACATTAATTAAGGTAGCAAAACAGCGTTGGCCAGAATTACTACTTGTCATTTAACTAATACGAGGTAAGGAACTAATCTAAATTTTATTAGGTTTTGTAAAACATAAAAATTTTAAGGTTTTAAACAAAACAAAATTTTAATATGAAGCCCCAATTTTAGCAGAAACCTCCCTGTCAACAACCGCGGATCGAAAGGGGTTTTCAATCGGAAAGATGTACCCTGATCGAAAAGTATGCTTTTCGATCGAAAAGGGGTATCCGATCGAAAAAAGGATGTCCGGTCGAAAAGTTATACCCGATCGAAAAGTATGATTTTTCGATCGAAAAAAAAGGGTATCTGATCGAAAAGCGAGCTTTTCGATCGAAAAGTGGACTTTTCGGTCGGATCGAAAAGTCGGTCGAAAAACCATATGGCCTGATCGAAAAGCCGATCGAAAAGCCGTATGGTCCGATCGAAAAGTCAATCGAAAAGCCACATGGCCCGATCGAAAAGTCGATCGAAAAGCCACATGGTCCGATCGAAAAGTAGGGAACCAAGCCACATCTTTCGATCGGAAAGTGAGTCGAAAAGCCATATGGCCTGATCGAAAAGTCGATCGAAAAGGGCCATATGGTCCGATCGAAAAGTAGGGAACCAAGCCACATATTTCGATCGGAAAGTAAAACGTCTGGTCGAAAAGTAACCTTTTCGATCAAGAATTTGTATCTTGATCGAAAAGTGTATAATCCCTCGAAATCAGTTAGGGTTTTTTAACATGGTTTTCCAAAACTAAATCTGATTAGAGTTTTGTGTTTGTTTTAAAACCGATTTTCATTATGTACTTAAAAAGACATATTAGGGTTTCACGATTTTGAGACAGAATCGAAAAGCCCATTTATCTGATTTCGAAAATTAGGGTTTTGACGATTTCAGAAACATGATTCGATTGAGCAACATATGCTCTGATACCACATGTTGATCGAATCCTGAAATTGTTAATATAAACAGATAATAATATGTAAAGATTACCTGTGATGAACTGATTGAGATCAGCAGCAGTCAGGTTGTCCATTCCTGTTAATAGCCTTGGTTCCCCTTTAGGGTGTATAGCTAATGATGGGAAAAGGATTCGTGAAGATCACGAATCAGAGAGAGAGAAAGTCGAGATAGAGAGAGAGATCGGTTTAGGGTGGTGGTGATTAACCTTTAATCTCTCCCTATGAGCCTCTATTTATAATACACCCAAGGGGAAACCCTAGCCCATCTACAAAGGGTAATTACGTCCATCAAGTAATACCTAAGATAAATGATTAAAGGACATAAGATATTTATTTATATATATATACCGAAATATATTAAGATATATAAATAAATATTGTCTTACACGGTGGACCCGTTTGGTGGACCCGCACCAGAGAGGGTCAACGGAAGGTTGGCGATGATAGGATTCGTGTCGGTGATGGCGGTGGAGCTGAGCAGCGGTCAGGACGTGCTGACTCAGATCTCCAACGGCGACGGAGTTACGGTGTTTGTGGGGACGAGCATGGTGCTGTCGCTGGTGTCTCTGGTGCCGTTGTTTAAAGGGGTGAGAGCGGAGTCCAAATCGAACGGGGCGATGACGTCAGATGCGGAGCAGTGGAACGGGCGGCTTGCGATGATGGGTTAGGTAGCTACGGTTAAAAAAATATGTTTTAACCTCAACCTTAAAATATCATTCTCAGATGTCTATTTTAACCTCAACCTTAAAATATCTGCATTTCCAACATGCACCATTATTAAATATTATAAATTGTGAGTTAAAAAAAACCCACATGCACCTCATGTGGGGACGGATCTTCTTAAAATATTGTTGCTAAAATTCATCAATGTTTTAAAAAACGGTTCAACCGGTCCGATTTAACCGGTTCAACCGCCAACCGGTGTTCATACCGGTTTTTTAATCCCCGGTTTTTTGGATATAACCGAACCATTTCAAACCGGGCGGTTTTCCGGGTTTTTTCCGGTTCAACCTGTTTTCTGACTTTTTTTCTTTGAACTTTATTTTTTGAAATTTATTGTTATTTTTTATTACTTTTTAATGTTTAAAACTTATATTTTCTTATGAAATACTTATTTGGTATTATTTTTGAGTGGATTATAATTGTATTTTAACTATTTTTGTTAGGGTGTACAAGTTTATTAACATTTTTATAAAAAAATATATATGAATCCCCTAACCGGTTCAACCGGCCGGTCTAACCAGTCGAACCGGTCCCAGAAAGATTTCCGGTTCAACTAAAAAACCGGTTTTTAAAACATTGAAATTCACCACTCCAATGGCCCAATGCTACTAATATTGCACCTCTGGCATGCCAACCTCCACGTCGGCTACGTGAGTCGACAATACTTTTTAACCGTTAAATATGATAATATCCATTGCATTGGATTTTATTCATATTCAATAATAACAATATCGTTAAATAAATACTTTTACTCTAGCATACAAAGCCAACGGACAATCACGAGAAAACGATGCGGAGACCGAACTCACCACAACAACCTCTCAACGGCTCACTTGAAAGCCACGTGACCTGGCCCCAAAAGTCACCAACGTGGCCCTCTAAATATCCACTCTTTGTGTTTACCCATCACCCTATAAATCAAAACCCACCCACTAATTAATGTCATCAACAATCACAACACTCACTCACAAGTAACCTTAACTAATTACAACTCTACCCCCTCTCAACCAGCTACTCAAGCATAACTACTGCATTCTTCTTCAATTCCATAGAAAATTATTAGAAATGGCAGCTGCTTCTTCAGTTTTCACGGCAACCCCCGTTACACGTGTCACCCAATTTCCCAAAATTAGAAACACCGTCAACTTCTCCGTCCGCTGCATGACGTCACCTAACTCAACCCCTCCTCCTCCGGCGCCAAAGGTGGTGAGCACTAAGTTCTCCGACGTTTTGGCATTCGGTGGGCCTGCACCGGAGAGGATCAACGGAAGGCTGGCGATGATAGGGTTTGTGTCGGCGATGGCGGTAGAGTTGAGCAGCGGCCAGGACGTGCTGACTCAGATCTCCAACGGCGGCGGAGTGGCGGTGTTTGTGGGGACGAGCGTGGTGCTGTCTCTGGCGTCTCTGGTGCCCTTGTTTAAGGGTGTGAGGGCGGAGTCCAAATCGAACGGGGTGATGACGTCAGACGCGGAGCTCTGGAACGGGCGGTTGGCGATGATGGGTTTGGTGGCTTTGGCTCTCACCGAGTATGTCAAAGGAAGCGCACTTGTATGATCAATTACTACGACGATCGATTTAAAAAACAATTAATATTTGTAGTAATGTCATATAGTCATGACTTGATCATGATATGTTATAAAAGTTTGAAATTTTGTTAAACTACTTTATTTTTATAATAGTTTGAGATTTTAGTATTCTCATTTATCCTTTATCACTATTTTTAAATAAAAAAAATTAAAATCTACTTTATTTTTATCGGTAGAGAAAACACAAAATTAGTCATTTTGATCAACATTGGAATGAAATTATTCCTTTGAATTTTTGTGTCCTCAAAATAGCCCACCCCAATAGTTGTTGACTTCAGTTCCCAACGGTCGCACAACCATAATCGTTGACGACCGTCTGACACCGTTGTCGGGGTCGTCGGCGGTTAAAAAAAAATCCAAAATTTTAATTTTTTTAACACGTACCCATAATGGCTGTCCACCACTGGAACGGTCGTCAAAATCCTCTCCACAACGGTTGCACGGTCATGTTCTCCTCCAATCATTGAGTGTCACGTACCCACAAGGATCGTCCACCATCGAAATAGTCGTCAAACTCCCATTCTGATTGAAAAAGTGAATGGTCCTAAATCTTTTTGTAAAATCTACCACCCACAATGGTCTATAATTAAATTCAATTAAAAAAAAATCATTAAAATCTACTCTATTACATCTCTTATCGGTGTATCCCATCCCTAAATCTTTATGTAAAAGTAAATTTACTTGATGATCAGTAATCTTTTTTATATTAAAAAATATCATTAAAATCTACGTGGAGTGATAGAATTTTTAGGATAAAGTGGAAATGATTGTAAATAATAGGAATGTGTAAAGCTGAAGGGAGAAGGAAGTAAAATTTAAGTAGTATTAAAAAAAATTATGAAGAGAGGGGTAGAATTTAAAAAATAAAGGTAAAATGGGGATGAGCCCACAAAAAACACACACCCAACTAGAGTTTTGGCTAGTTTTAGCCGTAAATCATGAAAATCCAAGTCGTGAAGGGAGTAGTCGCTGGTGTGGCATTGGAGTAGTCGAAGAAGCCGTGGTAGCCGACTACCACTATGTCCCCCCTTGCACTTCAATAGTGGTGTATCTCTATCTCTAAATCTTTATATAAAAGTAAACTCACTTGATAATCGGTACTCATTTTTAAATTTATTATTTTATATTGTATTGAGAGCATTCAAAAAGGAAAATTGGATTTATATAATACGAGTTATGTCTTATTGTCGAATAATAATATGAGGTTTAACCTTTCCTTATAATAATATCAATTAAACACCCAGGTGCTATCAGTGATACGCCGTTTAAATTGATTTAATGGTGTTAATGAAATGGATGTTTTTGTCATTTGTGAAAGTGGAAGGGCTGGTTTTGTAATTTTTTTTTTATAAACATAAAAAAAAAAAAAGTGGAGAAGGTTAAAAACCATTTCTTATAGAATCTCTATCTATATCTTTAAATTGTAAAGAAATCACTAAAATGCTATTTTATCTTATTCGTTGTCCTTTTACTCTATTCGAATAATTTTATGTAAAAAATAATGCTCCATATTTGTAGATGAGTATTCAACTTCTTTTATTACTTATATTTTATTTATATGAGTAATAAAAAGAGAAAAATTAATTTAAAAAGGAATAAAAAAGTATTACTTAATTAAATATGGATAGATATAGAGAATAAAATGTAATTTTTTTAACATGAGTGATAAATATATAAAATTATATCTTTTATATAAATTATAGGTATAGCAATATGAATTGGACTTTGATGTTGTAAGGAGATGTGAGTGGTAGAAAGAAATAATATAATTAAAAAATAAATAAAGATCAAGTGATAATGAAATATACATCAACTAATAACATTTCGCCGCTGAACGTTTACGAACTGTAACGTAAACAAATCCCTATCGAACGGTTAACGAACCGTGTGTTAAACGTCCGGTTTGTTTACACCCCTAAATAGGATAGTCCGTCCATGAGAAAGACTTTAGGTTTAGGTGGTGTGAAAGAGTGGAGGGTGTTACCATTACATTCTTACCACAACATGATCAGCACTTGTGTAACTCTATGAACCACTACTCCTCGTAGTCTAAAAATGCTTAAAGTGACCTAAAAAGTTCCACGGTCCGAAGTGCCCGAAATCACCACAAAAATATCCAAAAGGTTCATTTGGAAGCCACGTGACCCGGACCCAAAACCCACTAACGTGGCCCTCCGACTATCCACATTGTCTTCACCCACCCCCCTATAAATTAAAACCCACCAATTAACGTACTCTCATCATCAACCACCACACTTGCAACCTTAATTAGCTACAACCAACTCAAGCATAACTACTGCATTCATTCTTCTTCCATAAAAAAATAGAAATGGCAGCTTCTTCGGTTTTCACGGCAACCCCTTCGGTTACACGTCTTACCCACTCTTCCCAATATCCCAAAATTAGAAACGACGTCGTCAACTTCTCCGTCAAGTGCATGAAGTCACAAGACCAACAAACTAACTCAACCAAGGTGGTGAGCACTAAGTTCTCGGACGTTTTGGCGTTCGGTGGACCCGCACCGGAGAGGATCAACGGAAGGCTGGCGATGATAGGGTTTGTGTCGGCGATGGCGGTAGAGTTGAGCAGCGGCCAGGACGTGCTGACTCAGATCTCCAACGGCGGCGGAGTGGCGGTGTTTGTGGGGACGAGCGTTGTGCTGTCTCTGGCGTCTCTGGTGCCCTTGTTTAAGGGTGTGAGGGCGGAGTCCAAATCGAACGGGGTGATGACGTCAGACGCGGAGCTCTGGAACGGGCGGCTGGCGATGATGGGTTTGGTGGCTAGCTTTGGCTCTCACCGAGTATGTCAAAGGAAGTGCACTTGTATGATCAATTACTACGACGATCGATGTAAAAAACAATTAATATTTGTAGTAATGTCATATAGTCATGACCTGATCATGATATGGTATAAAAGTTTGAAATTTTGTTAAACTACTTTATTTTTAGAGTTAAATACGATTTGCATCCCTGTGGTTTGGAGGTTTTAACCATTTGAGTCCAATTTTCAAATTATTAACAAATATCGTCTCATGGTTGTATTTTTTTGCCATTTGAGTCCCTGAACCCAACTTCTGTCAATTCCTCCGTTAACATGGCCCCCATGTGCAATGCACATGAGGGCAAAATTGTCAATTCCTCCATTAATTAACATTTAATTGGAACACCAAGTCAAAGATAGTATGACTTTTTGTAGTCAACATTGCTTTTGCTCATGACCAACCAGAACTAAACATGTCATCACCATTAACATACAATTCGTTTCTCTATCTTCTAAACTCGACGTGAACCAGACACATAGAAGAACATCACCGGTGACATTTTGAACTCCATTTCCAGTCGACACACTCAACGGTACACAAAACCGAACATATCTTTGAACTCCACTCAACATCACGAACCCAATGAGACTTGGTTTACTCACCGGGGCTCACCGACTCAAAAACTCGGAAAAACCGTTCAAGACCGTGGGAAAGATCATCAATTAACACGAAGACGAAGGCTCAATTGGAGCAAAAGCTCGAACATTTGACCTAAATCTGCAACATTACCATGAGAACGACGGAGAGGACCACCGCTTTAGGGTGTTTTATATCATCTGTCAAGATTTCATTCCTTTTTCCTTTTGAAGCTTCAATACGTCGACACCTTTCCGTCGGGGAACCTTCGGAGTAAAGAGTTAACCGTCGGAATACTCGTCGACTTCCACGGTGTAAGACGACATAGTAGGTGGGATGTGGGAAGAAGGCGAACTGAACTTAGCAACGATAGAGGGGCGGTGGCGGTGGCAGTGGAAGGGGTGTTGTAGGAGAGTTTGAGACAGTGGCCGGAGGAGAAGTGGGTGCGTAAGGAGAGGGAGAGTTTTTCGGAAGCTGCAGCGGGGGTCGAAGACGGAGATGGAGATTTTGGCTTTAAAGAAGATAGGGTTTTGATTTTGTTGTTAATCTTCAAGTTTCAAGTTTCAGAGATACCTTCAAAAAAAATGTTGTTATTTAAATAAAAAAAAAAATTACTAAAAGAGATAAGGAATTGACCATTTTGCCCTCATGTGTAGGCCAAGTTAACGGCAGACTTGACAAAAGTTGGGTGCAAGGACTCAAATGGCAAAAAAAAAACAACCATGAGGGCATATTTGTTAATAATTTAAAAATTGGACTTAAATAGTTAAAACCTCCAAACCACAGGGATGCAAATCGTATTTAACTCTTATTTTTATAATAGTTTGAGATTTTGCTATTCTCATTTATCTTTTATCACTATTTTTAAATAAAAATAACTAAAATCTACTTAACTTTTATCGGTAGGGAAAACACAAAATTGGTCATTTTGATCAACATTGGAATGAAATTATCCCTTTTAATTTTTGTGTTCTTAAAATAGCCACACCTCAGCAGTTGTTGACTTCAGTTCTCAACGGTCACATGACCATAATCGTTGACGACCGTGTGACACCGTTGTCGGGTCGATGGTTAAAAAAAATTCAAAATTTTAATTTTTTTGACACGTACCCATAATGATTGTCCACCACCGGAACGATCGTCAATTCCTCTCCATAACGGTCACACGGTTATGTTCTCCTCCAATCATTGAGTGTCACGTACCACAATGATCATCCACCACCAAAACGATTGTCAAACTCCCTTTCTGATTGAAAAAGTGAATGGTCCTAAATCTTTATGTAAAATCTACCACCCACAATGGTCTATAATTAAATTCAATTCAAAATAAAATCATTAAAATCTACTATATTACATGTCTCTTATCGGTGTATCTCATCCTTAAATCTTTCTGTAAAAGTAAATTTACTATGATCAGTAATCTTTTTTAAATTAAAAAAAATCATTAAAATCTACTTGGAGTGATAGATTTTTCAGGATAAAGTGGAAATGATTGTAAGGCTATACACATCGGAAGTACATTACCGACGTACGTACGGCCACATACGTACGTAGCCGATGTGGCGTACGTACGTTGGCGCGTACGTACGTACTCACATACACCAACGTACCGGTTTGAGGAGGGACTCACTTTCGTTTTCATTTTTCTTTTTTTTTTCTTTAACGGCTAGATCTTTAAATTTTCAATTTTTTTTTGTTTTATTTTAACATTTAATAATTCAAATAAAATATAAATAAATTTAAAAAAAATCTGAAAAAATTTCTAAAATTCATAACTAAATAAAACATTAAATTTAATAATTTTTTTTTTAAAAAACGGCTAGTTTTTTTTGTCTTATTATAACGACTAGTTTTTTCAAAAAGTCTATAAATACCACTTCATTTATTCATTTCATTCACACATTAAACTTCTCATTTCTCTCTCAAATTTCTGCAAACTCAAACTTCCAAATGGATCACAACAACTCAAACTCAAACTCAACCCCAAACAGAAACTCAAACCGACCATCATTCACGTCTATGTTTCCAGACTATGATGGTACAAGCATGACCCAGCTTCTTAACCAATCTTCACCACCTTCACACATGTATCCACCACCTTCACAAAATGTATCCACCACCTCCACTCATGAACCCACAGCATCAACCACAACAAATGGATCCACAAACATACTTTCACATGCAACAAATGTGGATGTTCCAACAAGAACAAATGGCGGGGATGCAACATCAACAGCAACAACAACAAACCCAAACTCAACAACCCCCACAAGCAACTCAATCACAACCACCACAGTCCGAGGATGGCCCCTCACAGGGAAGGGTTAGGGGGGGAGAGGCAAAGGCAAAACTACTACCACTAAGGCTTCTCGTACAAATGGCCACATTCAGATGAAATCCTGATGGCAGAGGCCATATATGAGTGTTCGGAGAACAGTGTTATTGCCACCAACCAAAATACTCATGATTTTTGGTTCAGAGTGCACGAACACTATTCTAGTTCAAACCCCAAAGTGCCTAGAGATCAACACAACCTGAAAGCTCATTGGCACATGGTCAAATCAAAGGTGGTCAGATTCAATGAATTATACTTTAGTGTCAAGAGTTCTAACTCAAGTGGGTGGTCTGATAACATGTGGTTGCTTGAATCAAGGAAGCTCTTTAATGCTGATCAAGAGACATATTTCAAATATGAACATATTTGGAATAAAGTGAAAGATAGCCGTTAACATTTAATAATAATTTAAAATTAAAATTTTTTTTAATAATAATTTAAAATTAATTTTTTTTTAATAAAAATATAGCAGTTATAAATAAACAAAGATTAAATAAAATGGTGATGTGGAAAGTAAAAGGTGGTATGTGGGATGTACTTGATGTGGAAAAAAAGTGGGTTTTGTGATATATGGGAAGTACATGATGTGGCATGCTGACTAGACCAAAAAGGTGGTATGTGGGATGTTGTTGATGTGGGTGGTCTAAATAATAGGAATGTGTCATGCTGAAGGGAGAAGGAAGTAAAATTTAAGTAGAATTTAAAAAAATTATGGAGTGAGTGGTATAATTTAAATAATAAAAGTAAAATGGGGATGAGCCCACAAAAACACACACCCAACTAGAGTTTTCGGCTTGTTTTAGCCGCAAATCATGAAAATCCAAGTCGCGAAGGGAGTAGCCGCTGGTGTGGCATTGGAGTAGTTGAAGAAGCCGTGGTAGCCGACTACCACTATGTCCCCCGTTGCACTTCAATATTGGTGTATCTCTATCTCTAAATCTTTATATAAAAGTAAACTCACTTGATAATCGATACTCATTTTTAAATTTATTATTTTATATTGTATTAAGAGCATTCAAAAACCATTTCTTTATCAGAATCTCTGTTTACATCTTTAAATTGTAAAGAAATCACTAAAATGCTATTTTATCTTATTCGTCGTCCTTTTACTCTATTCGAATAATTTTATGTAAAAAATAATGCTCCATATTTGTAGATGAGTATTCAACTTTTTTTATTACTTATATTTTATTTATATGAGTAATAAAAAGAGAAAAAATAATTTAAAAAGGAATAAAAAATATTACTTAATTAAATATGGATAGATATAGAGAATAAAATGTAGAATTTTATTTTTAAACATGAGTGATAAATATATAAAATTATGTCTTTTATATAAATTATAGGTATAGCAATATGAAATGGACTTTGATGTTGTAAAGAGACGTGAGTGGTAGAAAGAAATAATATAATTAAAAAATAAATGAAGATCAAGTGATAATGAAATATACATCAACTAATAACATTTCGCCGCTGAACGTTTCACGAACTGTAACGCAAACAAATCCCTATCGAACGGTTAACGAACCGTGTGTTAAACGTCCGGTTCGTTTACACCCCTAAATAGGATAGTCCGTCCATGAGAAAGACTTTAGGTTTAGGTGGTGTGAAAGAGTGGAAGGTGTTACCATTACATTCTTACCACAACATGATCAGCACTTGTGTAACTCTATGAACCACTACTCGTAGTCTAAGCTTAAAGTGACCTAAAAAGTTCCACGGTCCGCAGAGGCCGAAATCACCACAAAAATATCCAAAAGGCTCATTTGGAAGCCACGTGACCCGGACCCAAAACCCACTAACGTGGCCCTCCGAGGCTCCGACTATCCACAAAACTGTCTTCACCCATCCCCCTATAAATTAAAACCCACCAACGTATTCTCATCATCAACCACCACACTTGCAACCTTAATTAGCTACAACCAACTCTACCCTCTCTCAACCTACTCAAGCATAACTACTGCATTCTTCTTCTATAGAAAATTAGAAATGGCAGCTTCTTCAGTTTTCACGGCAACCCCGGTTACACGTCTTACCCGCTCTTCCCAATCTCCCAAAATTAGAAACGACGTCGTCAACTTCTCCGTCAAGTGCATGAAGTCACAAGACCAACAAACTAACTCAACCAAGGTGGTGAGCACTAAGTTCTCGGACGTTTTGGCTTTCGGTGGGCCTGCACCGGAGAGGATCAACGGAAGGCTGGCGATGATAGGGTTTGTGTCGGCGATGGCGGTAGAGTTGAGCAGCGGCCAGGACGTGCTGACTCAGATCTCCAACGGCGGCGGAGTTGCGGTGTTTGTGGGAACGAGCGTGGTGCTGTCGTTGGCGTCTCTGGTGCCCTTGTTTAAGGGGGTGAGGGCGGAGTCCAAATCGAACGGGGTGATGACGTCGGACGCGGAGCTGTGGAACGGGCGGTTGGCGATGATGGGTCTGGTGGCTTTGGCTCTCACCGAGTATGTCAAAGGAAGTGCACTTGTGTGATCATGATGAAATTATTTGTAGTAATGTCATGATATGTTATAAAAGTTTGAAATTTTGTCAAACTATTTTATTTTTGTGATAGTTTGTGACTTTTATCGTTAAAAAAAGAAAACTAAAATCTACTCTATTTTTATCTGTATCTCTACTTCTATATATAAAAGAAAATCACTAAAATGTACTCTATTACATGTATAATCGGTGTATCCCATCCTTTAGATCTTTATGTAAAAGTAAACTCGGTTGATGATCGGTCAGTATTCATTTTTTAAACTTACTTGTTTTATATTTGTGGTAAGGGCATTTACAACCAATTTTTTATCATATCTCTAAATTATAAAAAAAAAATACTAAATATTTATTTTAACTTATTCGTCATCCTTATGCTCTATTCGAATATTTTTATATTAAAGAAAAATGATGCTCTATATTTGTAGATTATTGTTGAGCTATTTCATTATTTATATTTATTTTGAGTGATGAAAAGAGAAAAAAAAAATTAATTTAGAAAGAAATAAAGAAGTATTATTTAATTAAATAAAGATAGATATAGAGAATAACATATATAGAATTTTTAAAACATGAAGATAAATCTGTAAAAGTGTATCTCAATTTAAATTGTAGGGATAACGATATAAAGCTCGTAGGAGATGTGAGTGATATAAAGAAATAATAATTATAATATAATTTAAAAAAGAAAATAAAGATCAAGTGATAATGAAAAGTAGCTTCATTAAGTCATTTACTAGTAACATTTCACCACGTGGTGGTCTCTATGGATTCTCCGTCAGCATAATTTTTCTTTTTGTTTTCTTATCCAAGTAAAATAAATTTAGAATTTTGTGGTTTAATAGATATAATAGGTACAATAGTGTAACCCAAAGCTTAATACTTTAAGCGTTTGGATCGCTACATTATTTTTTCATTTTATTTATGTAACGTTATAACAATACAACTGTTTTATTTTAGTTTCACATTGTTACTTTAGATATCTAATTTAGTGCAGTTCACGTGGAAACATTTATTAGTATTTTATCTTTAATATTTTACATCGTTTTTATTTTTATTGTTTAAAAGCCTTTTATTGTTTTTTTTTTAGTCATATCGTTATAAATTTATCCTTGTAAGGTATACTTGAAACCCACATGAAAACCCGTCAACCAAACTGTTATGAACCCAATGGACCTAAACCAGTGGACCCAATCATGCAACCAGTCCAAGAGGCCCAACAAGTTAAAGGATCGGTAAGAGAGATTGAAGTTTATAAAGATAGTGAGAAGGATTGCGAGAGTTATGTTGAATGTTAGAGGATTCTTGTTCTTTTCTTCCCATCTGCTTTTTAGTTTGATCAATAAATCTGTGTTGGACTTCTTCTCATCTATTCTAGTCATGGCTTGTGATTGATTCACTTCACAAGCAAATAACAAATAAAAGATATCGGCAGAAACAAGATACGCTTATGAGGTATCAAAAGTGTCCACACTGAGATTCCCATCCATAGACATACAAATTCACAAATGGGTTAAAGACATTGCTGACCACCATATACAACATCAACTAATTATTCATCCATACATTTTTATTATTGAGAAGATGATGGACTGTCGAAAAACACGCAGACAACCGATATGTCATCGGCCACAAATCTCGGCCGTTTACATTTCCATTGTGCGGCTGCATACTCAACCACCCGTTTCGCTGATTCGTCTCTTTCCGCTGCTGTTGATGATGATGATGAAACAATCTCCACAGCCTTTTCGTTCGAGACTACATCCCATACCTATAAATCTAAAGTATTAACTAAAAATATCACTTTAAACAAACAAACTATAAGATGATGATGATGATGATAACATACCCCATCAGTGGCCAAGATAACAAAACGATCGCGTGTGGTTAAGGTCCTTGGTGTCACATCTGGCTCAGAAATGAGACCGAAATCTTTGACAAAAAAGTCACCAAAAGCTCTTGAAAGCGCGAGTCCTGGTCCTTCTGGTGTCTCGTCATCGATTGAAGCATGAATCCTCGACACTCCTGACTCGTCATTTGGTTCACACACACTCCCACCTGACTTGTGTATCCTCTCCCTTTCCTCTAAATCAATCAAGGGCAACAAAACATGTAAGTGGCAAATATGATGACAAATCATATTTCATTTACAGTTATATGTTATATGTATGTATGAGAGTGCTTACGAGGTAAATTCGGTTTGAAGTCTACAGTTAGCTGAATGGCTACCATGCTGCCATCGTCTGAGGTGGTCCCAAGAACAGCTCGAGAATCGCCAACGTTTGCTAACACTATAAGATCTCCCTGATAATTAATTAATTATGATCAGGAAATTAAGTTGCTTAATTATCTTATCTTCATTTTGAAATGAAAAGATACAGCTTTACTTGGAGACAATATGTGGGTCGAATGGGTTAGTAACAGGGTGAAACAGGCGGGTTGATCCGAAAAGACTTTTGCTCTAATCTCTTAAACATTTTTGTAAATAATTTAGTTTGTTATAAAATTATTTTAACAATAATCTGATTATCTAACACTTAGGAGGCTCAATGAATGAAAATTGGACTTTGGACCTGTTTGAACCGTTGTCTTTTCAACTAAAACTCTTAATCTTGCCCATTTGAACTGTTAAACATAACCCAACCTGCAGAAATTGCCAGACTTTAAAGGTCTACCTACTCATTTTGACCATATGGATTTAAAAGGTCAACCTCCTCATTTTGTTATCTGTCGGTGCTTTGTAGTCATTGGTGTTATAAAAACTTGCTAGCTATGACTTTTCTTTTATGATACATATATATATACATCTGTTAAAAAAAATATTTACCTCGCGGATTATAGTCAAAGCAGCTGTACCGCTGTAAAAGGAATCAATTACAGGATGAAGCTCAAGATCATAATCAACAGTAGAACAAGCTTTGATGAAAGATTTCTTCCACACATCGAATCGATCAAAGTTTACATTTTTAAACAATTCCCCATTCATCAAGGTTGGACATTGAGCCATAGCTTCCCGCCAAAAATGTAGCAAATAAGCAGGCATTACTTTCTTCACTCTTTTCCCCACAAGATGCCCCCATGGCCCATGCCCATCAAAAACTCCACAAAACATCACATCTTCTTTCCCTCCAAATCCCTACAGATAGATCAACATCTAAATTAGTCACATTTGAATTATTAATCTTTACTAATATGTAATCTTTTTCTACATATGGTATGAGAAAGAAAGAATACCTCCCATACAATGAAGCAATCTTGATTAACTCCTTTATTTCCACCCTTAGAATAAGCTGACATGTAATTACCAGAACATTTGGCAGAAACATTACCAGGAGAAGTTAACAATAAACCCTTTTTCCGTGCTTCCTTGGCCAAAGCCTCGGTAGCTTCTCTTCCAAGATCAATCCTTCGTTTCTTTCCCTTCTTTGGTGAAATGCTTTTCGTCAATCCGCTCAGAAAAGAAGAAAACTGCACCATCTTTTCTACAATTCAATTGATGCCCGTAAAGTCATTTGAACGAAAGGAAACAAGCCTGATCTATGTTCTATGCTCTTACACAAATTAAAAACCTCAATATTCAACATAATTGGCTATATAACAAGTGCATAGTTATGAAATGAGTCAACTTTCTATAACTAGTCAAACAAATCTAATCTACACTTAAGCTAAAATAAATAGGAGAACTAATTTGACTTATGGTGATGTCTTTCATCAAATGTGTTCTGAATGGGGAATTCTGAATCAGAAGGAGAAGTTTTCTTTTTTGATGCTAAACTTTTGGTAGAGAAAATGATTGATAACTAAACTACATAACATATACCACATATTATCAAGGAACGCGTAATCAAATTCTCATTTGGAACTTTGGATTGAGATATCAAACAAAGTCAAAAGAGTCTCTTTCTGGGACCAGAACAGAGAAACAACAAAATAGCAGATAAAAAAGTGGTATCATGTGGTTCATGGTCATCTTGGACCCTATTAACCGCGGGATGGATCTCTAGTCGACCACCCTCCATAACTGTTTCCCTGAACTTCTTTTAAGTGGAATAAAAATCTTTACATGGAACGATATATACCCAAGTGAGACGGTGTTCCACATAAGTAAATTTTAACATATTACATATACATACATATTTCCTGAAAATGGAATCTTTGGAGGCTTCATCTGACAGGAATTTGAGCCAGATTTTGGATTTTCATGAGATGATCACTGAATTTTACCCAAGAAAATATCTCACATTTAAAAAGATTCCCAGAGATCTTGTGGGTGATTGAAATATAGTTTGATGGATTGATCTAAAATTATTTGATCCCATAAGGAAATATAGTTTTTTAGCCGGTCAAATCTCAATAATGTTCAAAATTGGCAATGATTCAACTTTCTTTGACAGATCAACACAGACCTCCCATCCCACCAAATTCTTGTTCTTTTGATCAATAAGAAACGAATCTAAAACTCACCTGAAAACCTCTCTGTTTTAAACAAACCAAAGAAACAAGATAATATATGAACAACTATCCAAAACTCATACCATAAATTAACCTTCATAAACAAACAAATAGCTAAATTAAGAAGCTAAAAGAACCTTGTTTTTAGCCAGATTTGGTTCAATGAACGATCTTCAAATAATGGCGGATGAAAGTTATAAAGCAGCAGCCCAGGAGTTGAGCGGAATCACGTAGAAACCGACAGAATCCCCGCAAGAGAAAAAGGCATACGCAGAGTCTGAAGCTTCAGGTAACTTCCACTCCATGTATTTCTTAATTAAACTTTAAAAAGTCACTTGGGATTTTATACAAACAGGTTGTGTGCATATCACAGGACCACAGATCGCCCTTTGTATTGATCAAGAGCCGGTGGGTGTGTCGACGATATGTCGATATATGTATATGTATGTATATCGAAGACATCTACTCGTCTTTATTGGATAACTACCATTTTGGAGTATGTATCAAGTATTATTTCACTAAACTCCTTTATGTACTATTTATCTCCACTTACAACCCTTTCACTTTTCCAATTACAATTTTTGACACAAAGTTAAACATGTTTGGATTTAAATTAAACATGTTTCGTGTCATAAACATGGCAACACGTTAAATCGTATCTAAACACGTTTCATCTCGTCTAACATGTTTATGATTCGATTAAACACGTATATATTTTTAGCAAATTTTTTAAATTAAAACATATAATAAAAGTCAAAATCCTAATCTAATTTGAGATTTCCATTGCCCTATCGACTTTGACGTCTCGGATTCTTTGAATCCGTTAAATCTCTGTATTTTCTATCATTTAATTTCTTTATAGTTTCATCTTTGGGATACTAACTGTGTCTAAACAAGTTGTGTCGTGTAAAACGTTTATAAACAGGTATGTGTTATTGTTTGGAGAAAAATAACACGGTTAGCTAATCGTGTATAGTACCCAACCCCTATTTATCGTGTTGCGTCATGTCTGATCGTCTAACACGTTTAGACCTATTTTACCAGCTCTAGTCGCTATTAAGAATCAAGTTGGTTAGCTGCCATAGCATAGTTTTCTTCTATGATTTATAACATAAACAATATAATAAATATGCTTACATAAAACAATTATAAGAATAATAATAATAATAAATAATTAATAATATAATTTGGTGAAACTACTTAAAGAGATTATAACTTTAAAATAATAAAAAACACAATGAGAATTGTTAATTACACAAATAGTTCGCGTTGTTTGACAAAATAACAATTTTAAGGTCTAATTTTTTTAAAATAATAAATTTAAGGCTCGTGGTTTGTAGCATGTTTATACTCTAATACTAACTTAACTTCTATTGAATATATATTTTATTAAGTTTGTAAAAATAGCTATTATTCATGTAATTTATTAGTAAATAAGTATAATAAATATTTAAAAAGAGGAGGATGAGTTTTAGTTGTTTTTATTTTATTTACTTTCTCTAGTAAGTTACATAAATACTTCATGTGGTTTGTAAAACGATAAAATAGTCGGCGTAAACAAACTTAACATAATGTTAATGAAAATTAGTGTTAGTTTTCAAGCATGTTACAATTACAAATTAACTAAGATTGCTTATATAGACACCCAAGGTTTTACTAAATTCACCCTTTCCCTACGGTCGTTTCGCTCCAAACGATCGTTTCAAGGTCGTTTCATTTAAAACGGTCGCCACGTGTCGCGACGACGAAACCTTAAAATTCAGGGGGGCCCACTTTTTATCGGTCGTTTCATCCGAAACGATCGCCGAACGATCGTTTCATCCGAAACGACCGTAAGGTTTCGGTGGATTTAGCAAAAGCAAATGGTGGATATATCCAAAGCCTTAACTAACAGTGACCCAAACTTTATACTTGTTAAAATGAAATCACTAGATTAGTTTTACATGCACCAAAAACCGTTTGTATAACTAAGATTAAAAAAAAAGGATATTTTCAAAGCCGGCTAATCTGTTTGTACTCTTATTTTTATTAATAGTCACACTCCTTAATCAACAAACCTATTTGCAACAGTGTATTCAAATCTTTATAAAATATTATCAATAGTATCTATTTAAAAGTATCAATAAATAAACTTTAAACAAAAACCAAAAAAAAGGAGGGTTGTTACACGGTTACACCCACAATCTAATCAATATTTTCCATACGATACGACCCTTATATTTAAAATAGATACATGTCATATTAACGATACGACCTCTATAAACATAAAATTAACCGGTGGAAAATTATATAAATTTTCTCGTTGACTAAAGGAGAATACGAGTTTTATTCAACAATACGTTCCGTACTAGAGATGTGCGAGTAACGCCTCAGATTGTATCCTTAACATGCTTTAAAAAAATGTAAATTAGTGGTGAGGTTAGTTTGAAGGGAAGGAGACTTTTGGATTCCAAAGCAAATGCAATATGAACCAAGCAATTATTTGTGACTATTAAATAGATGGACATATATATATTTACATATACAATAAACCTACGAATTAAAAAAGTTATATAAGAACGTCACGATGCTGCCATAGGAAAGATTAATTATGTAATCCTCATGATAATTACAAATTAGATAAATCCAAGATCAATTAATAAATGCTAATCTTTTTCTATTAAAATCATTTTGTGTCATCATTGTTAAAATTAAAGATATAAACGTAAATGAAATATCCCCTACTAGGCTACCATTTGGTGGTAAAAAAACATCTATTCTAATTTTGATCCCTGTCTAAAATTATAAAAAATTGTCTTATTTTATGTTACTTCACATAAAATTGGCCGATTCTATCGAGCCGGATCTATCAACTCAACCTTAGTCAGGAGCTCTTCCCTAATTCCAGTATCAATAAAACATAAAAATCTTCCCCTACATCCACTATCAAAAAAACATATAAATATGTTACATCACAATTCCATTAAATATACATGGATATGATGCATGATAGTTACAAGATAATAAATTAGGTAATGTATTATTAAATATGATATGATGACGAGACACTTTGAAGTTGCAAATTTAACACGATTCTTTCGAGTTTTGACTTGTTTTATATGAATATGGTTTTTGATTTTATATTGTTATTGGATTGTCAGAAGTTTTGTTTAACAAAACCGATTGATTGTTGCCATGTTTTCATTTCTTTTTTATTCATGCCTTTTATTAATATATCGATGGAGAGCCAGAGAGGGACGTGCGGGTTGGATAACGAGTTAAATGCATAAGTTAAAAGTAAATTAAATGAGATTCGGTCGAGAAAAGTCTTTTAGAAAGAAAAAAACCCTATTGAAATGGCTCCAACCTCTTTTTGTTTTATGATCTAGTGATGATGATGATCGTATTAGTGTCGGATTTAGAATTTGTCTTTAGTAGAGACTTATAATGGTTAGGTTGTACTACGTCAAGTTAAAAGCTAAGGGGTTGTTTGATTACATGGCCGACCCGGTTAAAACCATTGATCTGTGGACCTAGTAAGAGGTTTTTGCCAGTCAGACCATTAGATTTGGTGCTGCCAAGTCAACCACCTCTGACTCGTGTATTTTTTAGTTGACCGAGTCTGTCTTTTAAAAATGACTGGCCGGCTCATTTTTAACTGAACAATAAAATAGGGCATAATATTGTAGTAAATAATCAAACTCTTAAGATTCCTACATACAAACTACGATGATTATAAATTCAAACTTCGTTATGAAAAGACTAAAATGGCTCTATCCAAAATTATCAAGAGATTTTCTATTTTTCTTGCATTGATAAAGAATAAAATGGACATATCATAATATTTTGAATTATTTTATAAGAAAAATTAGAGTAAAGAATAAAATGGACATATCATAACTTTTTTAGTTATTTTATAAGAAAAATTAGAGGGAGAACTAAAGTTTAGCGGGGGACTTCCCTCTTTTAAATTGACTCTAATAAATATAGTCATGATTGATGTGCACGAGAGGCTTGATGGTAACACGCACCAACGGAAGAAAACCTTTAATCAATAAAGAATTTTATGTGCCACACAAGTTGCTTGGGCTTGTCAAGCAAAAGACATACTTGTAGTTTCAAAGCAATATAAACATGTCTCATTGACCATATCCCTGGAATGTAAGTGATGATTTGAAAGAAAAAAAAATATCACACTTTTACATCATCACATAAGTCATCCAAAAGCATTGTGACCCCGGGATTTGGAGGTTTAAATGATGTTAAATGTATAGCGTTTTAGATGAAATGATCATAGATTGAAAGAGAACTTCACAATTAAATATGCTTGAGTCCATTAGCGAAGATTCGGTGAAACGTTTGAGAGGGCGAAAAGTCACGGATCCTAATCTTGAGGGGGGGGGGGGGGTTCTCGATATATATAAAAAAAAATTTAAAAAACGTAAAAATTAACACTATGGCCGAAAAAAACTTGGGGGGAAGGGGGGGGGGTCGTCCCCCTCAACATCCACTAAGCTTCGCCGGTGCTTGAGTCATTGAGTGAATACGATCTAGAAATGTGCGACCTTCTCAGAAGTTTTCATAAGAGGGGTCAAAGACAATTAAACAAATGATGAGCTTCTCATGGGTAAAGCGGGTGATATTGATTTGTATGAGATGTTGGATGTTATAAATGATATTATAGTACTTTTATTCTGATTCATTTACGATGATGGGGTGATGAGTTCCAAGGAGTGTTTGTGACATTTTATGCAAACCTCACATCATTTTACTATGTTTTATCCACACATGAGAGTAGTGGAGGAGCTTGAGAATTTGTATATAGGGGACTGAAAAACTTTTGGCGGGTGTTTAGGGGCAGCTCGCCCAAGAGAGTGGGGTAAGGGGCGGCAACCCCTGACGAGGTCCAAGGGGCAGAGCCTGCTAGTTGTGTTCAAAAATTTAATCCATATTAAATTGCTTATTGAAAAAAACATTAGAAAGTAATTTGGCCGAACCAACTCAATATATATAAAATTTTTCTATTAAACTACACATAAAATTGCCACTTCAAATTGAAAAAACGGGAGGGTCCTTCCGGGCCCCTTATATTCTTCGCCATGAGAGATACAAAGCCAAAAGAAATGGCACGTAAGTACATCAAAACACTTTGAGCAAAATTCAAAGTTAAGGTGCTTGAATGTGAGAAATACAGTGACGAGTGATCTCTTCAAAAAGGCAATCAAAACAAATTTGTGAATCTTTTGTGCACAAAACGGGTAATATTAGTTACTACGACTAGTCGAATGTTACCCATTAAATGGTATCAGAGCCACATGTGTCCTATTCCGTTTACTATGTGGGGTAAAATGAGAGGTGTTTGTCGTAAGAATATGGGAGACTGAACCACTGTATTAATTGGATTGATATTATTCGATAGTCTTACAATTAAATGAATTTATAAAGATTATAAGAAAACCCTAATTAACCTAATGGGCCTATAGGCTTATACTAGAAACCCTAATCTAATATATTTCATTACTCCCTCGCAGTCAGAGCGGAAATATAATGGAAACTCAGACTGAAAAAATAACTAAACATAAAAATAATAATAAAAACTTAAAAACTAGCTTTGAGTTTCGATCTCGATCCACGACTCCGAATTCCAATCTTCTCCAAGTGGCTCAAAACAGTTGCATCTCTCGAAGTATTGTTAAGTTTACTCGACTTGGTTCCTTTCACGATGTACTTCATCCGGTTTTGGATCTTGGATTCCAGAATAGTAAACATGATCAGCAAGCACCCAACAGTAGTTCCATCTTTGTCGGCTATGACGATGCGTAAGAAAGAAGAAAAGCTGCTAGAGAAAAAACACAAACGACTACAAACGACTATATCTCAATTAAGAATCGGTTCCATCTTAGTCGGCAATGACGAGGTAAAAATGGGAAGAGATGCTGCTAAGAAAAGAAGTAACTCGACAACCAGTAGTGACTGTGGTCGTGCGACGGTGTGTCGAGGCTGTCAGGCAGCGATATCTTAGATTCGTAGATCAAGAGATTAAGATCTGTAGATATAATAGAGAAAGATGGTAAAGGTCGGGGACCGTTGTCAAGTGACAATTTTTAAAAAAAAAAAGATAAATAAAAGAAAAAAGAAATCTCGATCAAACTGTAGTTGGAGCGGTGGAAACGACATGTGGTTCGAAAAGAGGAATCGAGGTAAAAGTGAGATACCTAATCTAGCCGTATGAAATTAGGTTTTCTTGAGAACCCCAATCAAACAACTAAGTAAGAGGAACAACTATAGAAATCACACAAAATACTCGAAATTAAAGGAATGATATAGATAATTAAAAAAGAGAATGAATAATGTGAAAAGAATGATATCTTAATCCTAATAAAGTACTAAAATGGTTGCTACATGTCTTTATTTTAAAGGGTTCACATCATTATTGCCACATGTCAAACTCAAAATTAATTACAAATTTAATAAATCACCAATTAAGAATAACTATCAATTTTGTCAAACATAATAAATTTCTTTAATAAACAATTTGTCAAACATAATAAATTTCTTTAATTTATTAAATTATCATTTAATGTTTACAAGAACTTACGTCAATCATAATTTTCAAATCTCTTAGTTTTTCTTTGTATTTATCTAATATTATGAACCTAAATTCAGCCCGTGTAATACACGAGCTACTAACCTAGTGTGATATATGGCGATTCACGAAAAAGAAAAAAAAAGAACAGAAGTGTAAATTAATTTGTAAAATTTGGCAATTAATCGTATATGAACGATGGCAAAAAAAAAAAAAAAAACCGACAAGTTCAATCCAATTAATTTTTTAAGAAATCAATACCGATTTGGCTGCGGAAGATGATGACCAGAATCTTGAATCGAGACGAAACTTTATTAGAAACAGAACAGGTAATAGAAAAAGAAAACAAGAAACTAAAATAAGAACGAAGTTGGACAGGGCAACGGCGGCGGTGGCGGCACGCCGCCCTGAGTGGGTCAAGAAAATTTTAGGTTGTCACTAGGTTTTGAACTTGGTTTATATGTTCGGGTCGGATATTCGGTTCAAGTCGGGTCACACAACAAAAAATAAAAAACTAATTGCAATAATTTATTAAAATAACCATTGTTTAACAATTAACATAAAAATGGAGGTCTCGTCGATTAGGGTTTTATGGGGAAGGAGATGACGCAGAAGAATACTGGATATATATTTTTGAACTGTTATATATCTAAACTCACTGGCAGTCCAATGGTTTAGTCCCTGCCTTTCAAATCGCAGGTCGCACGTTCGATTCCTACTGCCTTCTCTTGGTTTTTTATAAAAGATTGATTTTCCAATTCACTATTAAAAAAAACGTTGCTTACTGGTTTCGAACTTAGGTCTTCGAATTTTAACCAACAAGGCGTGAACCGGTTGAGCTGTGATGCTTTCATTACCTATACTAACTCCTTATGAATATATAGACTGGGCCAGACTAAGCATATAAAAAAAAATTGAACCGAACCGGTATAAATTCCTACTTCTGAGCATAAAAACAGCCCGGGCCGGGGCCCGGTCTGGCCCTCATTAAAAATTGCCCCTGGCCGCCCTGTCTAGGGTTTGAACTTAGAGGCGTCAACTAGGTTTTGGATCGTTTAAGCTGTGATACTATGTAAGAATATGAGAGACTGAATCACTGAATTAACTGGATTGATATTATTCGATTGTCTTACAAGATGATAAGAAAACCCTGAATTAACCTAATGGGCCGTAGGCTTATACTAGAAACCCTAATCTAATATATTCTAATATTCCTCCTATTACACATTTACCAACAACTTATGGTCTTCCATCACGTGCGACGCCTTTGCCCTTCTTTCTTTCAAAAAAAACCCGACAACGTCGCCTCTTTCTCTTTCCACAACCGTCGTTCGCGATTTCATCCGTCATTCACGATTTCATCCATGCGAGTTCTACTCTCATCTTTCCATCAACCTAAAGTGCGATTTCTAATTCTACACACCGAATACCAGTGGCTCCTACATTACCAGAGATTTCGACCACTCGGTTATGGAAATACAATCGTTTGCCTCATCAGTTCAGGTAATTTCTTCATTTGTTCTTATTTTGGGAATTTTCTTCTTCCCTTCTTCATAGCGACTGAAATAAGATGAGAATTGTTTCATCAATCCAATCTTTTTTTCTCACGTAATAAGTTGGAAATTTTACCCACAAATCGGAACGGTAATTTGTCGAAGATTCTATAAATTACAACGGAAACCAGTTTGGGTTTTATTTAAATTTTGGGATGTCAGCGAGGCTGAACGGTAATTTGACGGAGATTCTATAAATTACAACGGAAACCAATTTGGGGTTTATTTGAATTTTGGGATGTCAGCGAGGCTCCAAAGTGGGTTCATGTAATTGTAACTTACAAGCACGAATTTTAACAATTCTTCTTTAAGGGATTAATTGAAGAGTGTCGATCTTAAACATATTTTTGTGATGGTTTTCAAACAAAATTTGGCATCTAAGAACTCCCTTTCTTTGGTTTGTTTTTGTTGCACACCAGTTGTTTGACTTATTGTTTGATGTTGTGATCTTCTTGCAAATTTTCATTTTCTTTGTGTGCAATCATGTAAACTGAAGATAGAATTCTAACGTAATAAGTTGGAAAATTTACCCACAAGACCAAGTCAATATAACATATGTCTTCAGGCCTTTGTCAAAAATCATAATTTGTATTTCACGCCTAGAAGAACAGATAAATACCAAGAAATCAAGATTAAAACCCATATTGGCTTTTTTTGTTTAGTGGAAGCTGCATTCTTGCACCTGATTAGTTTGCTGACATATTATTATTTTCTCCACTATTTTATGATTTTGCTATTTCATTAGATGGCTGACTTGAAATCTATTCTGGGAGTGTAAAAAAAAATTCGGAAGATGTGTTACTAAGATGCTAATCTATGATATTAACTCATTCATTGGAAACTGAAGTACTACACTATTGTTATAAATACTATTATCCCTTTAATGTTTGACAAAGCTATTTCTCATTAGAGAGTTGGATAACATGTGCTTATTTTGACATCCTGCATATATTCTGCTTTCAAATTCTGTTATAATCAAAGATCGTTTTGAACTTATTTTTATGTATGCTTTGAAGTTTTCCACCTAACTATTTGGATAATTTCCAGTGACTTAATGGCTAAATTGCAATTAGATATAATCCTCTTTCATAGATATCATTCTTACATATAGTCAGATAGTAATCTCCTCCATTATATGTCAGTTTTTAACTCTGTTTATCAAGTCCATATGTGATTTTAATGTTTCCCATTGCTTATCACATACTTTTTACATCATTGTCCCTTATACACTACTTCTATTACTGTTTTAATTCAATTTAGTTACTGTTTTAATTCAATTTAGTTTTTACTTCACTACTGTAACCTGCTCTTAGGATGAACAAAGGATGATCTTCCAAATAAATGTAAATTAAACATGACATGGCCTTTCATACCGTGAAAGTATCACCTGATGTCACTTTATTAAGTACAGATATTAAGCGAACAGTAGACTCAAGATTAGTTACCAAGAAACAAAAAAGGAGTACATGTTAAAGTTTAGCTTTTACTTATATTTAGTGCATTTAGATTGTTTTTCCTCTTCTTTAAAAGCTATATGTCGTTTAGCTTGATCTGTAATGTAAATCTTTAAACTTTTTTCAGTTTGAAGTTTTTAAGAAAACAAAACCATCCACTTGAAACTTTCATCGATATTTTCAGTACAATGTCGTGAAACATATTCAAGACTATCTGTCACTATTGTTAAAACTTACGTACATATGTATTGAATATTGATATTATATTTGTATTATAAAACACTTTTCATGTAAACATCTTCTTAGCATTTCTGGGTGAATAATATGTAACTTAAAACTTCAAAATAGTCATAATCTACATCAGTATATACTACAACTTTGTTATATAAACTGCTACTTCATTGGATATTCCAATTTCCATACTCTCTGAGTTCAATTCCTTCATTGGTTATAATTTTGTTATATCTTATTATTTTGTGTATGTGGGACTTTAATAAGCTGGTAATTGAGTTCTTAAATCTTGATTATGTAGCATCGCCATTAATTTTACTTTCTTAAAAATTTAGATAACTTGGTCAAAGGGTCTTGGGTAGTTTATAGAAATAGTAATTAGTCTATGATTTATTGAGGTTTAAGTATTATGATTAAGATTTTGTACGGTGAGAATCTGTTGTTCATTCTTCAGCTTCCTACATATGTTGATGGACAATATACCCGATCAAGATGCAACAATACAACAATTAATCCTTCACGTCAACATAGTTGTTTACTTGAGCAATGAAGATTAGTGCAACAATTTCTAAGAAGAATTAATGTCAAGTTTTCTTTCTAAAAGTCTGTGTTAACAAATGTTATATATACTCAAACTGCAAAAAGATCTTCATGAAATAGTTTTCACAGTAAAAAAGTTGAGTGTAATAAGAAGGTGGCACGTGGTTTTATGGTAAAATAATAGAGAAGCTAAGCTTGAAGAAAATATAGCAATGAAAAAAATTTTATTTATAGTTTTGCCATTCTATAACCTATTTCTTACACATATCTTAAAGGGTATTTTTTATAGTCGATATATTAAAATTAGAAATGATGGTAGTTCAAATCCGCGACCACCGGCTAGCACTATACCGCCTAGACCAATGGGCAAACATGATTAGGTTGATTTTCTTTGATATGAAAACATTTTTAGGCTAAACAGATATAGAGATGACCCATAAGCCGGGGACATAAATAATAAAGAAATATATGTTGGTCGCCGCTCCATTGTGAAGATGGTATTTTCTATAACAAATAGAGTCCTTTAACTAACTTCTAATTATACGCAACACTTAAGTAATTGGTCTCCGCAGCAACGCGCGGGTTGAAAATCTTGTTTGTGACACATTAGGCAAATCTCACATAAATATCACCAATTTGTTTTGAACAAAGTTGTTATAAACGGGAAAAAAGGACCCCACAAATAGAGTGCATGAGCGAAACAATTTGTGCTGTGGTTGCTAAATGGAATGGCGTAAGGAATTATGTTCCATGATTTTTTTTAGCTATTGATAAGCGAAATTTCCATTCAGGAGGTAGAATATCATAGACAATCATGTCTAATGGCTTAAGGTGAAATAGGTCTTTTAGTAGGGCTAAAAGTCCAGTTTCATTAATTAATACAGCCCATATCTGCATGCATTTTGAAAAATGAAAACATTGGGTAGTCATGTTTTAGGCATCAATGAGTCACATTACATGTATAGTAGTCATGTTTAGTGTTAAAGTAAGTGTGAAGGTTAAGTTGACCGGGTATTTACCCTAGTTATGTTGCTATCTATCATCAAAGGACCTTTTTTCTAGTAGTATTTTGGTGTCGGAAAAAGACTTAACATTTTCATTTTATGAAGGTTCAAATTACACTGGTATCAAATTGACGACGATAAAAATAAGCCGTTATAAAATAAAATGATGTTGGTTATTATTAGCATACATTTAGGCTATTTAGCAATTTTGGTCCATAATGGCATGATGCTATCGTGATGACGCCCATGCCCCCTCTTTTTGTCACGGTAACTAATTGTCTCGGTCTCCCACTCTACACCGGATGATGTCCCTCCCTCTTTTGTCAAACCACCACCCCTACACATAGACACACACCCGGACATATAGAGAAGCACTATGGAGGTATTCGATTCAAATTTTCTTTCTAAAAATGATTTTATATTGTTTATTGATTATTATTTAATTTCTTTTTCAATTTATAATTATCAAAATATAGACGTGCTTCAATAGTGATTCAAATTTATAACCACAAGTAATCTTTTAACTCAATTCGTTCAAACGTTATCCATTGATTTACTAGTTTGACCCATCCCGTTTTAACATTGGTCTATTAACAAAGACATCTTGATCCATGACCGTGAGTGATTTACTCCTCAACTAAAACAAACTAAGGCCATGTTTGATTGTTCAGTTATGTAGTTATGTAATGAGTCAGTCAGTCTTTTCGAAAAAAGAGACTGGCTCGGCACTTAATTATACATGAGTTAGAGGTGGTTGACTCGATCAGTATCAAACAAACGATCGGACTATGGTAAGTGATTTTGTTAGACATGTAATCAACCAGAAAGAGTAAAAGAAACATTACCTCATCGGTCTCAGAAGTCGAGTCCAAACAAAACCCGCGAGATATTCTGACTCGCCTAATTGCGATTCACTGAAACGTCCATCGGACAAATCAATTATCCGTTGATCAGTTGTTGATCCTTCCAAGTACAATCGAATTCCTGGAAATCGATGGAAACTTCAGTACTTTGCGATAACGTAACCACAGTCAACAGAAAGCATCGCCATAGCCTAGGGTTCGCTAATTTCCTCACTCGCCGCCACAATTTCACCCTGTATTCACCCGATCAACAACGGCGGCTCGAAATACGTGCCCAAACGCTACCGATCGACGCCGTCGCTCCACCGCCTGTGAAACCTAGCACAATCCCTAAAACGCACACCAGGAAACGTTCGCGTGTCAGAAGGAGACAGAAGGTCGACGGTTTCGGTGCCGATGACGGAGGAAACGCCGGAGGATTCTTCGGCGGCGGCGATGGTCCCTTTGGTGGCGGCGGTAACGACGGCAACGGTGGCAGTTATTATGGAGGTGGTTGGGATGATTCGTCGCCTTCTCCGTCAGATCCGGCTTTTGATTTCGTTTACGAGGCGCTTACCTGGTTTGTGTTATCAAATTGCTTGCTATTTGCGTTCAAGCGGATGGTGAGGTTAGTCGTCGACGGAGCTGCTGATCCCGGAGAAAGGAGGCTCCGATGAGGTATCGGTAATTGGTACAATTTACTGCTCCTCGTAAACGAAATCTACGGCTCGCTCTTATTATCATAATGGTAGTTGTTTGGGATTGTTATGATGCAAATCTGTATATATTCTGCTCTGTTTATGTTTATATATTGTTCTATGTTTTGTGTTACTGATTATTCTCATGATATTGTATATAATATACCATGAATTTTACTTGCTATGATATTTCTAGGCCATTATTGCTGCTGTTTTGATCCGTTTGGTTACCGTCTTTTCATTATGTGAATCAAGGAGAAATGACCACTAATTTGACCACATTTGGAGTTTTGATTGCTGAGTGGTGGATGCAGGTCTGTTAAGAGAATGGATTGTAACCGCTATGAGGTGTTAAAACAGTTTCATGGTGTGTGCAAAACTAGGGTCTGACGAACTAACCATTGGGTTTCTGAGCCATGTTCTTGGTAAGTGTCTTGCAACCTTTTAAGATGATTCATCATAAAAAAGTCTGGATCATTGTATCTAGGTGAGAAATTAAGTGTACAAAATCTTTAGGATGATAGATAAATCGTAGGAGGCACATCTGGTGAGGCCATGCGCAATGTGTACATAATGCATGCGCTTATTTATGGCTTCTCCGAGAGGCGTGTCTTGGTATATATGTTGATGTTTTTACCTTGTTTCATACTATTGGTTATAAAAAAGCTGTGAGGTGTGCGGCAATGGGGAAAACACCTTGCACTGTGGGTTGAAATTGATACAAGTCGGCTAAAAATAATGGAAAGAGAAAGAGATTATGGATGGTTTATTTGATGAGAAAGATGGAGCATATAGTTTCACATGTAGCTTGTTTAGTTTAGTTTTACATAGAGCAACACCTCATGCACATGAGCTCACGCTAGACATTCACATGCTGAAGGGAGCTCTTAGCTCGCACCTGACATTCCTAACTTGAACGGGCCTTATACTCTCTTGCTTTTTTAAACCAAGGTCACAGAGTCTTGAAGTACGCAGAGTGTCGGTGCAGCAGATCTTACTATAGAAGTTGTGTTGTTGATTAGGCTTTCTGAGGTATATGTTGATGCTTTATGATTTTGCATTTTGCTAATCATGTTATTTTGAATCGCAAACCATGATGCTTGAGGACTTGAGGTAATGAGGTTTATGATGCAAGAAATCCTGCACAGAACCTTACCTGTGCTAGGGGTACAGACCTTAAATTTTAAGGTTTATAGAAAACATATATTAATATTTTTAGGGACATGCAGAATGCATTGGGTTTGGACTAGGACGTAGAGGGGCTCACAAACTGGGTTTATTCCTGGAACAGCTTCCGTTTTAAAAAACAGTTCCTGTCAAAATTGTTTAAGACCCGGTTTTAGTTTGAGTTTTAGGGTTTTAACCGGTCCGGTTTCAGATTAAATCGGTTCAAATTGATTTATACTAGTTAAGAGGTATAAATTGGTTTCAACCCTATGGTTCAGGTCGGTTTCTAACTGGTTCTTGCCAAACAAGTTTTCAGTACACGTTCCACTTTGGGGTTAACCTGTTTTGATATCCAACACGTTTTTGTTCACCTCTATTAGGATTTAGGACCTCTTTTGGCATTTAAGAGATTGATTATTAATTTGGCCCATCACTTTAAGGCAATTTACCCGGTCACCATTCAGGCTTTTCTGTTTCGTGATGCCCAATCTATTGCCTGCTCATCTGATTCCCACTCTTCTAGTCTCCCTCTTGCTCGATGTAAACAAGACTAACCGTTTATTAGCTATAGTTGTGTATAATAAACTATTTTCGTCTTTAATGGTTCTAGCTCGAACATGAAAAATTATTAACTAGTCAAGATCAAGCTTTAGATATTTTAAGTTAAGTGGGCCATACTTGAGCTTAGTTGAACCCGGCTTTAGCTTCTAGTTTTCTCACAAATGTGGATCTCTTGGTTCTCTTTAAGCTCTCATCTCTATCTTACTCTTATTAGTTCTTAGCTATCGCGTCTCTTAGTTCTCACCTCTCGTTGTCTACCGACTACCGTCTACCTCAGTTGAAACCACAATATAAAACAAACATGCTTGCTATTACTAATAGCAACCGTATATACTTTATTTTGTAAAGGGAACACATAATTTACGGGGTCTAAAGCAAGAAATTATGAAGTATTATTGTGTATGAAAAGTTGTCAAGAATAATGGTAAGAACTTCAACACTACTATTAACACAAGTATTGATCTCGCCCGTTCATATTTTGTGGTTTAAACTAAGTTAATAAGCCTCATGGTATATGACCAAGTTGACCTGTATATGAAGACATTTTCATTCATGTCTATCCGCAACGAGTTGAAATAGACTTTAACTAAGTTAATTGTTACCTATCCCTTTTTATGATTTGTAATTAGGAATTCATATGGTAAATATTAACCGGGTGGATTTATGTTCTTGTAATTCGTTTTTTTTTTTGTGCTGCTAGTTTCTTGCTAGTTAGCGTTTTATATATAGTGTTGTGAACTAAATAACCGTCAGTTATAGAAAAAATCGGTTCTGGTTCCTAATCTAACCGTCGGTTACATAACAGTTACACTACTTAGCCTCCAAACCGGTTACAGAACTGTTTTTTCACAAACCGGTTGCAAAAAAATGATAAACACTGGTATAAAAATTTGTTAGCCGGTCTCTACCCAGTCCCATCAGTTATAAACCAATTACACATAATTTCCTTCCAAAACGGTTACTAGCCGAACGAGTTGACTTACTAGAGACCTGGAGTTGAGTTACTGGAAAAATCAGTTACGATCGAGGGTTGACAAAACCACAACCGGCTTGAAAAAAAAAAACCCCGATTTGTGCACCTCTACATTCAAGTCATGTTAGTATTATTTCAACCCGATATATTTTTTATATATAAATTTAACATCTATCGTGTTCATTAACTTCGTCTATGATGATACACGAATAGTATTAACTCAAAGTGTTTTAAATCAACTTTAAGACATGATAAAATAATAAATAACTAGTATGATTATATATTATTATTAT
>JBCNJP010000021.1:6492457-6562918 GCA_039602395.1 Deinandra increscens subsp. villosa | reverse complement strand
GGCATAATTTCGCTACTTAGTTTCGCCCAGAAAACAACAGTTTCGCTGGTCGCGAAAAACCCACGGATTTGTCTAAAAATCAACCTAACAGCTTCTGATCATACATGCAATTCATTATCTAGCATCCCTAGGCATTTACCAACATAAATCAAACAACTTTATCATGTTTAACATGCATTTCAATCATCAAATCTCTAAAATAGGTTCAAAACCCTAAAATGGCCAAAATCATCTAAATCTCTATCATGGATGGATTTTAAGCGTAAAGTTGCTAACTTTATAACAGATCTAGCATGTACAACATCTCAGATTCAATTTCAAGCGTTATCATGAAGATTCTAGCATGCTTTTTAATAAAAACCCAAAGTAAACATAAGAACTCAAGGTTAGGACTCACGGGATGGTTTAGATGATGATGGATGATGGTTCAGGGACTGGAAACCGACTCTTTGGTGACTTCTTTGCCTTGGCCGAAATCAGAGAGGAGAGTGTGTGTGTGTTTGTGGTGTGGTTTGAGCAAATGAGGCTACTAGGGTTTATTAAGATTATTTATATCAGGGGCTAATTTCGCTGGCAGTTTCGCTGGCTGGCGAAACTAGCTCTGATCTCGGGTACATTGATCAGTCTAGCCAGCTACCGGGCGAATCTGTAGTTTCGCTCGGTAGTTTCGCTGACTACCAAATTCAGGCAATTTTCACATAATCAAGTATTTACAATTAATCATGCTATTCACAATAATAAGTCATGTATTTAAATCACATTGCACATAAAGACAATCAATGATGAACACATAACACATACGGACGGGTTCGGTGATCAACCAAAGGTCGTGGACGTATTCGGCCTAGTTAAGCATTAGTTACTAAGTTAACACTTATAACGTAACTAACGGGTTTGTCTAACGGAAGTTAACCTTGAAATTCTCGGGTGTCACATATACTCTCAGAATGACTCAGTTATGTGCAACTCTCAGAATGATTCTCACTAAGTCATGAACCGTTGGTTCGTGACACACGAACCCATGGTTCGTGGGTCAATTCGTGGACAACCTAACTCACAATAAGCCCTACTTAGATACAACACACGAGACACCGATATATGCTCTAACAGAAAATAAGAAAAATAAAAACAAGTAGAAATTGTATAATTCAATAACAATCAGGTCGGTCTTGTGGACACGCAGAGAAGTCCGATGAATTATACGAAACACCAAAGAAAATAAAGCAGAACATTAAATGAAAAACTATCAGGTCGATCTTGTGGATACGCAGAGATAGTCCTATCATTTAAGAAAATAAAGAAAATAAACAAGTTAAATTTTTAACAAAATGAACTCATGTATACACAGTGACTTCTCATTTTTTTCACATATCTTTTGTTATATCTTGAATATGCTTCAAGATGTTGTCCACCCAGTCAAGCATAAGTATTTAATGTATATCACATCTGAATACTTTCTGATCTGCCGAACCTACTTAGCACATCATGCAAAGATCTTATGGCCTTTTCATCTATTTTATCCATGAGCTAGAAACGTAAGCCAATGTACCATAATTTCCCAATTGTGTCGGATGAATTTCTAATTTTTCCATGTTTTTGTATTTTTCATAACATATTCTCCCCCTTAAAATGAAAACTCTATTTTTGGATTTTTCATTTTAACAAAAACACAAAGAAACTAGTTTTGGCTTTTTGGTAATTTTCTCCCCCTAAACTACAAACAAAATGCATTCGATACTGATACCTTTCAGTTTTAGCTTTCAGAAAAGTTTCAGTATTTAAATGTGAATCAGGGAATTTCAGTTACATAGGAAACTCTGCCATCAGCAACTGCTTAAAGCTTGAACTTCACAATCACCAACATGTCTTCTCGAAAAAACTTGCACAATGGACAAACTAATCAGTTTATAGATGACCTGAAGCATATAGCTTCTGGTCGACCAGTGTCCTCAGAAAATTCATTAACAACCTTGCAGACCAACTTAGGTTGCCACTGCATCTATGGTTTTTTCAGATTTTTAATGAACCATCATCAACTGATGAACCACCACACTTGAATCATATTTAGAAAAATGTTTATTTTGAGATTTATAATATGAGGGTGTTGACTCAATAAAAGCTCTGCTAGATGAATCAATAAATGTGGCAGTTTTATCACCAAAAAATCTTTTAGTAATTTCAGGACAATCTTGTGCCATGTGGCCTTTTCGGCGACATTGATAGCACAAACGATATGACTTTGTTGGCTTCTGTTTGTCCTGAAATGCGTAACACACATAATAAGATTCAAAATAATCATAAAAATCATCAAATGCTTAAAACCAATTATTGTGCACCCAAATTTGAAGTCGGGCTTCGAGGAGTAGAGTTCGAGCCAGATGAAGAAAATTCTTTAAACTATTGACCAACTCCAAAAGAACTTTCAGAAGAATTCTTCTTTTGTTGTTTACTCTCGAATCCTTTTACATTGTAGACACCAAAACTTGAGCAAGATGATAAATCTGATCAAGATTTATATCCTTCAGATCTATAGATGTAATTGCGTGAGCTGTGGAATGTCTACCCGATCGTATAGAAATCAATGTAAAACGATGAACACAAGATGTAAATACAATGTGAATTTTATTAGAACCACAGAGAGAATACACTGTAAACAAACATAGTTGATCTGGACGAGAAGTTGTAATTCTATACAAGACGAAGCTATTTATAGTTGAACATAAATGTGTGAACACAAGATCATTTGAACTGCCAGTACGGACAAGTTCATGTGCATCCGAACTGGCAGTTCGTGTCAGTACGACAACAACAACTTGTAGCTTTTATTTTGCATTTGATACTTCACATGACGACCAAGAATCATGTATCAACAAACTCCTCCTTAACATATGCAGTATCAATCTCCATATAATCTTGTATTCAATCAAACTCTCCCTTAACTCGACCGTTAGTCTGATCTTGAATACTTGACTTTGAAGTGCGTGTAAAGTCTTTTATCAACAGCTTCAGAAGACTTGAAGTTGTGATATTCTCTTTCCACTTAGGTCGTGTTTGGCGCGCCATAAGCTAGCTTATAAGCTAATTTTTTGACATACCATACAGTGTTTTTTTTAAAAAGCTAGCTTTTTTAAAAAGCCCCGTTTGGTAACGTCAAAAAGCTAGTTTTTGAAAAGCTAGTTGGAGTAGCGTTTCAACTAGCTTTTATAATATTTCCAGTTTACCTTCCCTAACTTATAAATAAATACCTTTATTTACATTTATGACATGTACTTTTTATGTCATTTTATATTTTTCAGCTTGTTTATCAGCTAATTTTTATCAAACGTAATTTTTTATCAGCTAGCTGATAATAGCTTATCAGCTAGCAGCTAGCTTATCAGCTAGCTTCTCAGCTAGCAGCTAGCTTATCAGCTAGTGCGCCAAACACAGCCTTAGAAACCTGCCAATATAAATAATCTTGGCGCAAAACGTCTCTTTGAGACTCCAAGATATTTTGATTTTGAAATTGATTTCGTATTCCATGTTGATCAATCGAAAAGACATAAGAAACAAAATCTTTTTGATTTTTATAAAATTTATATCAAAACACACCTAAAATCTTTTCGGTATTTTCTGATATGAAAAGTAAATGCAAAACAGAATCAGACACTATTTTTAACTTTTGCGAGAAAGATCACGACTTGGGATCATATTGGTCATAACATGCTGAACTACACTTCAATTTTGATTATTATAGCACATAAGCCATGTTGATTGCAGATATAATTTGTCCTTTGTCCAACTTTAAACTCAGACTTAATCATACTCATAACATCTGGATATGTTAAGGTATTGATTAATTTGCATTGACCAGTGTACCCCACACAATCTGACATACTCAGATATGTTTATGCTTATCACACTTTGTGATTTCACTTATGATTTAACACATAGTGATTGTATTCATGATATTGTCAACTGTGTTCCATGCAAAAAGAAATAAGGTTAAATCGTGTACCTTAAGGTCGATCTTTCGATACGCAGATAAGGCATCAGATTTAACAAAATAAGAAAATAAAAACAAGTTGAAATTTTATATCCCAACAACAATCAGGTCAGTACTCCCGTACACGCAAAGAAATTCTGATGAGTTATACGAAACACCAAGAATATAAAGTAGAACCTTAAATGAACAACTATCAGGTCGGTCTTGTGGACATGCAGAGATAATCCGACCATTTAATAAAATAAAGAAAATCAAACAAGTTTAAATCTTTGCAAAATGAACACATGTATACACAGTGACTTCTCATTTTTCTTTTCACATATCCTTTTCTTAATATATCATGAAATATGCATCAAGATGTTGTCCACTAGGTCAAGCATAGAGAAAAGCATCAGATTTAGTGTATATCACATTTGTATACTTTCTGATTTGCCGAGTCTACCTAGCACATCGAACAATGGTCTTATGGCTTTTTCATCTAGTTTATCCACGAGCCAGACATCGTTAGCCAATGTACCATCATTTCCCAATCATGTCAGATACAATTTCTCATTTTCCAATGTTTTTGTCTTTTCAAAATTTCTCCCCCTAAAAATGACAAACTCTATTTTTAGATTTTTATTTTTACCATTTAAAAAACAACAAACTATTTTTGTATTTTTTTAAATATACAAACTCCCCCTCAAACCGAGACAGAGTGAAAATCAAAGAAAATTGATAAACCAACACAAATACTTGCGTTGTAGCATTTTGAGAATACAAAATTGATTTGGAAATTAAGTTTAAGTTAACACCAATATTCCATCATCAACAATCTTTTAACTACCGATAGGTCATCTGAAATACCTGTTGACACCAGATAAAACATTAGTTGCATTGGGATAGACCCGATTCAACAACGTCTGGTCGCCCGGTGTCTTCCACATAATCCGTGTTGGCCTTGGAAACAACTTTTGGTTTCCATATTTTTTATGATGAAAATTTTGAATCAAAACCAGAAAAAATTGCAACCGACGTCTTTGGTTTAGACCAAAACGGCATACTAGTTGTTTTGAATTTCGGAGACCATGGTTCATCAAAATTTTTACCATTGTTATCCACATATTTGGCATTGTTATGGATATATGCAGTAGTAGGACAATTTGCAGCAAAATGTCCAGGTAGACAGCATGCATAGCAAATTCTTTCACGAAGTGGTGATGAGAATTTGGAAAAATTCTTTGGTTTCCAACTATGATTCGTATCAGAAGAATCACAATAACCAAAATAACTATCAGAGGCAAATGAATCAAAGAAATTATCAGAAGAATCATACCTAGGAGATGATCTTCGTGGTAAGTAGTAGGAACCACCTAAAGAACCTCCCGAATGATAATGACCATTTCTTGATGTACACACAATCAGCTGCTTCTGTTGTACTTGCTTTTGTTGAGGTTGATGAATCTGAACAGTCTTAACTACAACTTTCTTCTTTTCCTGTTTTGTCTGTTGCACTGGAAAGTTCTTGACTTCATAACCCAAACCTTTATGCTTGTAGCCACAAACTTTCGAAGATTCAAATCAAGAACCAGAAGCATTTCTTACATTAGCTTCTCTAGTGAATTTTGCCTTAATTTCCTTCAGCTTATTCTCATGAATCAAAGATTTAGCAATTTCAGCTTCAGTTGAAGTACTAACAGACTTTTTATTCTTATCAAAGATTTGCTCATCTTCCAAGAATGATGAAACAACATCAAACTTCGGAGCGTTGCCAGGTTCAACTTTCTTCTTCCCAGACTTAGATATCTTTTTCTTTGTAGGAGCTGCAAACTTTGAATAATCATACATTTCTTCATTTGGATCCACAGAAGCCGATGGAAGACTTGACATATAAAATGATGAAGGAACTTTATGTAAGTCATTCTTAGCACTTCCTTCACACTTCTCCAGTTTGTAGATGTAATTCATAAATGTCGGTGATAAATTATAATTCTTTACTTGACGTTGCAAATCCCAAATCTCAACTTTTAATTCAGAAGTTTTCACTTGAGCATCCAACAACTCTTTCTAAGAAGGAATAAACTCTTCTGACAACTCATTATACTCATACATATGTCTTCTTCTCAAGTCACATTCTTCCAAAACTTCTTCGGTAACCTTTTCCCATTTCTTCTTGAAATATTCAACATCTTTTGTTAAAATTTTGTTCTTTTTTCGGAAAATAACATTTTCATCTTGAAGTTTTGAAAGTTCTTCTTGAAGACTAATTACTTTCTCAGCAGCTTCGACAACAATCTGATTAGCTTTTTCGTATTTCTGTTGAACAGTTTAAGCCTTTTCAAATAAAGCATCAAAATCTTCAGCAATTTCTTTAGCCTCAGCTTTAGCTATTTCACATTCTTCAGTAAAAACTTTCTTTTCTTTCAACAAATCATCATTAATCTTAGCAAGTTCAGCACACTTTGAACACATTGAAGAAACTTTATTATGAATTTCTTCTATGTCACTATCATCCCCTTTATCATATATCACGCAAGAAATTGTTTCAGAATCAGAATCAGAATCAGTCTTACAACCATCAATGTGTTCAGTCTTGAAAACATTAACACAATCCTTTTTATCTGATAACTCATGACTTTATGATTCTAAACCACTAGATGCTGATTCATATGATTTTGAACCACTTGATTTAGAACCAGTGTTAGCTAAACAATCATTAATCTTCATGGGCTGAATGTTTGAACAATTTTGAGCAACATTCTGGATATTCGCCATATCATCAGACAATGCACATGTCTCACATTTTTCTTTCAATGCATTCCATTTATCTTTAGCAGTGTGATACACTGTAAATTCAAGAAAAAACTCTCTTGAAAGAGCTGTTTTGAGAATGTCTTTCGCTTTGTCTTCATTATCTATATATGCCTTTTCTTCTAGAGAAAGAAATCTAGGTAAGATCACATTTCCATGTCTATCAGTAGGCCATTTGAATTTTTTATCAATCATCTTCCAAAAATCTTTGAAATGTTTGTTGATATAAATCTCAAAATCAACTTTCTATTCATGATAATCTTCCAACTTTAACAACTTGGGTATACTTTGACTTTGACTTCCCTCAAATCCTTGAAAAACAACCATCTTTTATCGAAATATGACACTAAAAAAACTTGAAATGCAAAAACGAAGGTCTTAGAAGTGGATGTTAGAGCATATTCCTATGCTACAATGTGTCTTAAATATTGTAGATAAGAGCATTATTGTGTGAGTATTAGGGCCTGCGTACCATGGGACGTACCAGTTGGTACGTAGCCAACGTACCAATGGTATGTTGGTTGGTACCCTGGACTTAATGGTCACTATAAATAGTTCGTGTTAAAGAGAGTTAGAAGTTATGTCATTCCTATCTTGTTAACTGTGTGAAACTAAGTGTGTTCTCTCTCTCTCTAGATTTCCTTGTAATCTCTAAGTGAATAAATAAAGCAAAGCTTTATTTACATCCGTGTTCATTTGTTGATTGAATCATGCAGTACTAAGGTCCGTCCGTGTACTTACAAGTGGTATCAGAGCAATCCAGGTTGCTCTACTACTGTGTTTTGATCAATTTTCAAATTTCTAGTGAGAGAAAGTTGGGGTTTCTTTGATTTTTCATCAATTTTTCTCAATTTCGAGTGTTTCTGGTGCTTAAACTGAATTCTGAACTTTCCTAGTGTGTTTTCATTGCTTACTGCTGAAATTCACAGTCCAAAACGTCAAAATTTGCAAAAAACAGTCGAATTTGTGTTGGTACGCTCGATGAATTCGATGGTACGCCAGATGGTCCATTGGTACGCTCCTTTGTATGCTAAGCAATCTTCATAGATTTCTGGAACGCTAGTTGTTGGTACGCAAGGCAATTTTTATTGGTGGTACGCGACGGTTACTGATTGGTACGCAGGCAGTTACACCGTACCAAAGTTGGTATGCTACTGTTCATTGGTACGTCGATTGGTTTGGTATGTTGAAGGGTTGGTATGCTGAGAATTCTGAACGCTGATTTGGTTTGGTTCGATGTTTGGTACGTTCAAAGATTTGGTACGCTGAGGGTGGTTTTGGTACGCTGACAGAAAAGTGACATTCACTAAAACTAACGTAACTTGAGTTACATATTGAGTTACGGAACCCAATACCAGCCAAAACGACCATCTCGACGAGATCTACACTTTTTGCCTAACGGCTATTACCCTCCATTTCGACCCCCAAAATCCGCTTCTAAGACCTTCGTTTTTGGGTTTGAAGTTTTGACGTTCGATTTTTAATCAAAATGAGCGATTTTTAAGCATTTACAGCTGCTCAGACTTCAATGCAAATAATGATGAATTATGATAACGAAATAGGAACAACTCAGAATGTACCCAAGTTGCTAAAATTGGAGGATTATCATAATTGGAAGAAACGATTTGAATCATACATTTTTTCTCAAGATGTTGATTGTTAGATTCCGATTGAAAAGGAGTATGAGTATCCAATGCTAAGTGCTAGAAAGTCAAAGATGATATATGATTTTGATTCTGAAGAAAGAAAACATTTTGCAAGAGAGAAGAAAACTTATAGTATTCTTACAATGACGTTACCTAATGTAAATCCACGAAACGGATCTTACTATTGCTAAATTCGGTAAATCGAGAATAAACACAATGTAAACACTACGTCAAAATTCACCTTTGGCCACGGAAAAAAACCGTGACAAAAGGTGTTTGGTCACATTTTTTTCTTCCATTCCAACCGACACCATAGGTGCCGTGACCATATGTACCCTACGGCCACGTTACAATATTAGTGGCTGAAGCCACCTATAAGCGTGGCTAAAGGGTACCAATATTTGTTGTTGTAATCAAACAATTCTTCAGAAAAGCGTGGCGAAAGGGTCCTAACGGCCACATGTGTTTTTTTAACGTGGCCTTTGGTATTTTATGGTCACGTATATTTGTGTTTTAGCCACATACATTATAAAAATACGTGGCCAAAGGGTTGCTGAAATCATACATTTTGTCACAGTACGAGTGGCCAAAGGGTGGCAACGGCCACGTTAAAATATCAAAAGCGTGGCCTTTGGTATTATATGGTCACGTATATTTGTGTTTTAGCCACATATGTTATAAAAAAATGTGGCCAAATGGGTTGCTGAAATTATAATTTTTGTCCCAATACGCGTGGCCAAAGGGTGGCAACCGCCACGTTAAAATATGAACAGCGTGGCCTTTGGTATTATATGGTCACGTATATTTGTGTTTTAGCCACATATGATATGAAATAACGTGGCCAAATGGGTTGCTGAAATCATAAATTTTGTCCCAATACACGTGGCCAAAGGGTGGCAACGGCCACATTAAAATATAAAAAGCGTGGCATTTGGTATTATATGGTCACGTATATTTGTGTTTTAGCCACATATATTTGGAAAAAAAAAGTGGCTAAAGGGTAGTTGAAATCAGATATTTTGTCCCAATACGCGTGGCCAAATGGTGGCAACGACCACGTTAAGATATAAAAAGCGTGACCTTTGGTATTATATGGTCACGTATATTTGTGTTTTAGCCACATATATTTGGAAAAAGAAATTGGTCAAAGGGTAGTTGAAATCATACATTTTGTCTCAATACGGGTGGCCAAAGGGTGGCAACGGCCACATTAAAATATAAAAAACGTGGCCTTTGGTATTATATGGTCACGTATATTTGTGTTTTAGCCACATATATTTGGGAAGAAGAAAAAGTAACCAAAAGGTTGTTGAAATCAAATGGGGCCTTGCTATACGCGTGGCCAATTTAAAAGCTATTACAAAATATTAATTACAAATCAAATAAAATTCAATTACAAGTCAATACAAATAAAAAATTAAAGAAAATTACACTGCATACAAGCATTATTCTCAATCTAATTCAATTACAAGTCAACAACACTACCGCGTACGTGGTCTTCATCTTCAACTGTCCAGATTTGAGCTTAATTAGGACCATTTTTTATTGTATTCCTTCCTATACCAAAACTTATAATTGATAATTAGGTTATGGAAATTGATCATAATATATATAGCAATTTTGAGATACTTACCACCATGATAGATATGGACTGAGGAGTGCCATTTTATTGCAAGTAGTATGGGTCATCAGGTCCTACAGTTCAATTGATTTCCAGATGAACATTAGATATCCATATGAACTTAAAACATCCGGATGAAGATCACATTAAGTTCCAGATCAACTTCGAAGTCAGTTGAACTTTGTTTGCTACACATCTCACCATTTGTTCCAACAATCCCTAGCTGGCCCAAGTGTTTGAGGTACCAAATAACATTTAAAATGGGACTACATGACATTACCAAACAGATTACTGTGAAACTATAGAACGGAATGAAACTTGACTGGCAAATATTTACCTCTTTCTTTTCAACCGCTTCAGACGAGGTTGATCGACCACCGATTTCACGCCCTACAGTTCAATTAATTACTTTATGTAAATGAGCAATCAAACCTATAATGAGTTTGACAAATACTAACCGTTGTGTGTATGTCAGCATGATTAGTGTTGTGGCTAGATCCAACAAAAAACTCCTTAGAATTTTCCTAGAACAATGTTTTTGAATTGGTAAAAAGTTAGAGCAGAATAATGACGCAGACCTATCATGAAAGTATTTATTCTGTTTTTTTAATCTAACATAAGTTGTTCCAGTTTTATTCATACAGATTATGTATATACTCTAATTTTTCATATTAACATACTTTTTCAATGAATCATAGCAGGGCCCCATTTAACTCATAACTTTGTTCTTACATGAAGTATATATTCTTATGTACCAGGAACTTGCATCTATTTGTGTTCTTCACGAACAAGAGTTCATCCGGATTGTGTTCTTCATGAACAAGAGTGTATATTATTATAAGGTACTTGAAAATAGTATGATTAAGTTGTGATGTAAAGAATTCACCTCTGTAGATGCCGGAGCATTAAGTTTGTGTGGTAACGGTGGTCCAATTGCAGATAGATGAGCTATAAGTAGATCAAGTTTTTTCTCCGATTCTTGAATCTTCAAGAAGAGGGCCTTAATTTGTTCATTTCTTTCATCCCTAAGAAGTCTCTCCTCTTTAAGTTCGAACTCAAGTTTTTCCAATTGACCATCAGTGTTGTTGGATCGATCCTTGAATTTTGTACAATTAACAGAATGTAGTTAGATGCTTTTTAACAAAGTACATAAATAGGAAAGCATGCAGACCCTATTGATTCATTATCTCTTAGTTAGTTCTTAATTATTAATATATCACATAAAGACCCTATTGATTAATTATTTGATATGTTATACACAAATTAAAGACATCTAAAGGGAAGAGTGGAACACATCATTTCTTCAGTGGATATAAACAAACAGTTCACCATTTCTAGCAAAGTAGCAGATGCATGACATCAACATTCTTTTATTCTTCTACAGGGGATTTAAACTACAATTTCTTTATTTTGTACCCCTCTAACATGAACCTACAAAAAATGTTGGAAACATTCCTATATATGTCCTCTAGGATCATTTCCTAGCTAGTAATGACCAGAGTAACGTAAATTAGTTCTTAGTTATTAATACATCTCATAAAGACCCTATTGACTAATTATCTGATATGTTATACACAAATTAAAGACATCCAAAGGGAAGAGCAGAACACATCATGTATTCAGTGGATATAATTAAACAAACAGTTCACCATTTCTAGCAGTGTACATAAAGAAGAAAGAAGGTTCACCAGTAACATGAATCTACAAACATGTGCATATGCTTGACCTCAACATTCCTAGCATAAAAATAACTAATTTAGCATGCTCCCCCAGTCATTTAAGAAGGTAAATAACTAATTTAGCATAAAATGAATGGGTTGAAAAGAATGGAGAGGATATCTGCAATATATATCCCTTCCTAATCAATTCTGTATGAAACGAAATTTTATCGATCTGTAACTGTAACTGTACACAAATACAGGGATCCCAAGTTAAACGTGTATCAATAATAAACAAAAGAAACAATTTTATGAAAACAGATTGTAATTAATGAAACGGAATAACTTGACAATTACCGTTTTCTGGACTGATTGGTCTCCCAAATCACATCCCACTTCTGAAGAATCGCTAGCGCTGTCTGTTAAAGCTATTCGTTGTTGAAGCTCCATGGAAGATGTGAATGATATGGATGAGAAAGAAGACCTAGTTATTCGCTGGAGGTTTTTAATTGGAAATTTTCTGATAAAGTGAGAGGGAAAAGTATCTGATGAATCGATAATAAGTAAATTTAGTTCGAAATTTTGGGTGTAGTTTGAACTAATGGTGGGAAATTCAAATTTTTTGGTGAAAATTTTTAATTAAAAGGGGGGGGGGGGGTTGTTCAAACTGATAATAAAACCCAAAATTAATATAAACAATATGTATATTAAACATAATTAAACCTAAAATTAAACATAAACATAATTAATTAATTAATTAAATGTCTCCACGTGGCTCTTCCAGCGGGTTCTTCTTGAAGATGAAATTCATAACTGTGATCCTTTAAGCAGATCTGGATGACGATCGGAGTTAAAAGCCCTAATTAACAAAATTATGTTTTAATATATATTAACTTTATTATTTTCTTTTAGATATAATAAACAAGATTTTAATAACACGTGCCTTGTGGCCGTGATAACGCAACTACAAAAAACGGATACATTACTAAAACACAACTCAAAAATAAAAATGATAAATTACTATGCAATTCAAAACAAAAATACCAAAAGACCGCCATGTTGTGAATTTCTCATGTATAATAATTTTGTTCCCAAAAATATTAAACGACGTCCAATTAGGATGGTGAGGAGCAATTAGGAGCAATTAGGACCAACTAGACTCAATGAGGACTAAATACTGACAATTAGCGTCATTTAAGATACTTTAGTGAAGACCAGTTATGGTCAATTAATATGGTCAATGAATACGAATTAGGACCAGTTCAATGAGAAGGTCGATTATGCTCATAGGACCGATAAGGACGGAGCATGAAGGAAGTGACTAATGAGGATTGATAATCAAGTATGACCAATTAGGACTAATTGGGGCCAATTAGTTAAAATGAGGACCAATGATACCAATAAGGGTAAATCAGGGTTAGTGATGGTCGATTAAGACCAATTAGGTTCAATTAGGGTCAATGAGGACCAATTAGGACCAATGATGGTCGAATATGCTCGATTAGGACCAATAAGGATGAATTATGACTTATTAGGGCCAGTTAGGACCGATGAGGGCCAATTAGACAGAATAAGTACCAATATGGCTCAATTCGGGTTAATGAGGAGCAATTTGCACAAAATGGACCAATAAGGACCAATTAGTGTCAGTTAACCTCAATAAGGACCTACTAGACTTATCGTTTACCATTTACTTTGTAGTACAACAAATTTGAGTCAATTAGGCCTAATTGACCCCAATTGATTATAATTGGTCCTAAATGAGCCTAATTGATCGTAATTGACCGTAAGTGATCTTCATTGAACCTAACCGAGCCGAATAGACTATAATTGACCTTCATTGGCCCTAATTCATCCTAACTGAGTGTTCACTGGCCCTCATTGGTACTCATTTGTCATAAATGACCATGGTTGACCTTAATTCAGTCTACTGGTCCTCATTGAGCGTAATTTGGCCCTCAATCGGCCTAATAGACCCTAATTGGTCATATTTGGTCCTCATAAGGCGTCGACATTGAGCAAAATCGACCCTCGTTAATTAGTTATAACTGGTCTTCATCAGTGACCCTAATTGATCCTCATTGACCCAAATTGACCCCAATTTACCCTAATTGGGCCTCGTGGCTTCGTTGGTCCTAATTGGTCCTACTTTATCTTCATTTGTCCTCATCGGTCTTAATCGACCCTAATTGATGTGGATTCAATTAAAATAAATTAATAATATTTTTCTAAACCAAATTAAATTATCAAAAATTTCCCCCATCCCAATTTCAACTAAATGGGCAAACTCCAATAACTTCCCCTGTTTCAATTCTTAGGGTTCATTGTGATCCAGAAGAACTGCCGTTAGTGTAAAACTGCATTTTCGAAAAACAGTTACCCTCTATTTTCTCTCCAGGTTTCTAATTGGCGATTTAAACCTAAACCTTACTCTCTAATTTCTACCAAATGGCACCCAAATTGAATCGAAAGGCTGCATCAAAGGCTACTCAACTGTTCTTCGCCGAACACAATGTTGTAGCGTACTTCGAGAAGTCTGATAAGTCAAAGCTATTTGATGAAATGAACGATTTCCTCGAGAAATCCAACACTCATTTTGCTTTAACTGTGAATCCTGTAATATGCAAGCAGAGAATTGCTGAATTTTGGGACTCAGCCAAAAAGTGATATAAACACCTTAAATAAAGAACAATATTTGTTATTTCTTTAGTTTAAGGACGGAATTGAAATTTAATATTTATAAAGAACTAAAAGTGTAATTTACTCTTTTTCTTAAAAGTCTTAAGAATTTTTTTTTTTTTTGGAACGGCATCGATCGACTTGACTTTGGTTCTCACGTGTAAACCTACCCTTGCGGGGCTATGTCCAAGGTCGATTACTCGGACCTCCGTGAGAACCAAGGCACCCCCTCCTGAAGCTTTGCGCAGAAACCCCCTCCTGGGACAATATGGGGTAAACCTGCGTCTCCCCTTGGATTAGAACTTGGGTCACATAGTAAAACAAAAGCTCTGAGAGCCAAGGGGAACCACTAGGACAAGTCCTAGTGGTTTCATGTCTTAAGAATTTTAATCTGAGTTGTGTACCACCCACCCATTCAAAAGCCCGCCTTTATGCTCATTAAATGTGAGACATAGAAGTCTTATTCCCACTAGTGATGTTTCAAAGAGGAAAAAAGAGAATGGGTTGTAAACAAAAAAGATATTCAAGTTTAGACAATTCCATCTCAATCCAGAGAGAGGTTAGGTCTAAATAGCAACAAACTTGTTTATAATAATGTTTTAGATTAAAATTATAATGTAAAGATATATCATAGCATAAAAACGAAAAGTCAATCCAATAAACATGAAATGCTACTTAATACATAAGATAACATTTAACATACCAAACTCTCGACGTTATAAGTAATGACAAGCTACCGAATGATTTATATACCATTTGTACCTTTTTAAATTAATTTATGTGTTAAGAAGTATGGTACATAAAGTTAAGAATTTATGGAAATTCCTTGTGACCGTATTATTGAGCTTAGGCTATTTCAATCTCATTATCAATTTACCATTAATATGAAGTACCTTTATTCGAATTTTGAAATATTTATAACTTCAAATTAACACAACCAAAAGTCCAAAACCAAGAAGAAAATCACTTTTACTAAAAAAATGTTATCATAATAAATCAATTATTAAAATATAAATAAAAATAAAATTGAAAAATGTCAACAGAAGCTAGAATGGATATAATTTTTAGTACACATAAAATGTTTTCCTAAAAAAAATATTCAAAATGACATAATGGAAAGATATCAAGAATTAAAATAAACAAAATCTATTATAAAATTTTATTATTCTTTTCTTTTACTGTCTCACTTTTCAGTTAGTTATTTGAGACAAATGGAATCAAACAAACCTATAACAAACAGAAACCCATGTTAAGTTTCTTTTATTATCTTTTTTTTTTATGTCTGTATCATATTGTCTTCTTTTTTTTTTCTTTTTGAAGAAATAATAAAAAAACATATTATCGTTTACGCTGTGTTCCCGAGTTCACTTAACGAGGGAAGGGAAAGGAAAGGGAAGTAAGTTTAAAAATTTTTGTGTTCCTGAGTTTCAAGTGACAATTTAAAAAAAAGATAAATAAAAGAAAAAAGAAATCTCGATCAAACTGTAGTTGGAGCGGTGGAAACGACATGTGGTTCGAAAAGAGGAATCGAGGTAAAAGTGAGATACCTAATCTAGCCGTATGAAATTAGGTTTTCTTGAGAACCCCAATCAAACAACTAAGTAAGAGGAACAACTATAGAAATCACACAAAATACTCGAAATTAAAGGAATGATATAGATAATTAAAAAAGAGAATGAATAATGTGAAAAGAATGATATCTTAATCCTAATAAAGTACTAAAATGGTTGCTAGATGTCTTTATTTTAAAGGGTTCACATCATTATTGCCACATGTCAAACTCAAAATTAATTACAAATTTAATAAATCACCAATTAAGAATAACTATCAATTTTGTCAAACATAATAAATTTCTTTAATAAACAATTTGTCAAACATAATAAATTTCTTTAATTTATTAAATTATCATTTAATGTTTACAAGAACTTACGTCAATCATAATTTTCAAATCTCTTAGTTTTTCTTTGTATTTATCTAATATTATGAACCTAAATTCAGCCCGTGTAATACACGAGCTACTAACCTAGTGTGATATATGGCGATTCACGAAAAAGAAAAAAAAAGAACAGAAGTGTAAATTAATTTGTAAAATTTGGCAATTAATCGTATATGAACGATGGCAAAAAAAAAAAAAAAAACCGACAAGTTCAATCCAATTAATTTTTTAAGAAATCAATACCGATTTGGCTGCGGAATATGATGACCAGAATCTTGAATCGAGACGAAACTTTATTAGAAACAGAACAGGTAATAGAAAAAGAAAACAAGAAACTAAAATAAGAACGAAGTTGGACAGGGCAACGGCGGCGGTGGCGGCACGCCGCCCTCAGTGGGTCAAGAAAATTTTAGGTTGTCACTAGGTTTTGAACTTGGTTTATATGTTCGGGTCGGATATTCGGTTCAAGTCGGGTCACACAACAAAAAATAAAAAAACTAATTGCAATAATTTATTAAAATAACCATTGTTTAACAATTAACATAAAAAATGGAGGTCTCGTCGATTAGGGTTTTATGGGGAAGGAGATGACGCAGAAGAATACTGGATATATATTTTTGAACTGTTATATATCTAAACTCACTGGCAGTCCAATGGTTTAGTCCCTGCCTTTCAAATCGCAGGTCGCACGTTCGATTCCTGCTGCCTTCTCTTGGTTTTTTATAAAAGATTGATTTTCCAATTCACTATTAAAAAAAACGTTGCTTACTGGTTTCGAACTTAGGTCTTCGAATTTTAACCAACAAGGCGTGAACCGGTTGAGCTGTGATGCTTTCATTACCTATACTAACTCCTTATGAATATATATAGTGGGCCAGACTAAGCATATAAAAAAAAATTGAACCGAACCGGTATAAATTCCTACTTCTGAGCATAAAAACAGCCCGGGTCGGGGCCCGGTCTGGCCCTCATTAAAAATTGCCCCTGGCCGCCCTGTCTAGGGTTTGAACTTAGAGGCGTCAACTAGGTTTTGGATCGTTTAAGCTGTGATACTATGTAAGAATATGAGAGACTGAATCACTGAATTAACTGGATTGATATTATTCGATTGTCTTACAAGATGATAAGAAAACCCTGAATTAACCTAATGGGCCGTAGGCTTATACTAGAAACCCTAATCTAATATATTCTAATATTCCTCCTATTACACATTTACCAACAACTTATGGTCTTCCATCACGTGCGACGCCTTTGCCCTTCTTTCTTTCAAAAAAAACCCGACAACGTCGCCTCTTTCTCTTTCCACAACCGTCGTTCGCGATTTCATCCGTCATTCACGATTTCATCCATGCGAGTTCTACTCTCATCTTTCCATCAACCTAAAGTGCGATTTCTAATTCTACACACCGAATACCAGTGGCTCCTACATTACCAGAGATTTCGACCACTCGGTTATGGAAATACAATCGTTTGCCTCATCAGTTCAGGTAATTTCTTCATTTGTTCTTATTTTGGGAATTTTCTTCTTCCCTTCTTCATAGCGACTGAAATAAGATGAGAATTGTTTCATCAATCCGATCTTTTTTTCTCACGTAATAAGTTGGAAATTTTACCCACAAATCGGAACGGTAATTTGTCGAAGATTCTATAAATTACAACGGAAACCAGTTTGGGTTTTATTTAAATTTTGGGATGTCAGCGAGGCTGAACGGTAATTTGACGGAGATTCTATAAATTACAACGGAAACCAATTTGGGGTTTATTTGAATTTTGGGATGTCAGCGAGGCTCCAAAGTGGGTTCATGTAATTGTAACTTACAAGCACGAATTTTAACAATTCTTCTTTAAGGGATTAATTGAAGAGTGTCGATCTTAAACATATTTTTGTGATGGTTTTCAAACAAAATTTGGCATCTAAGAGCTCCCTTTCTTTGGTTTGTTTTTGTTGCACACCAGTTGTTTGACTTATTGTTTGATGTTGTGATCTTCTTGCAAATTTTCATTTTCTTTGTGTGCAATCATGTAAACTGAAGATAGAATTCTAACGTAATAAGTTGGAAAATTTACCCACAAGACCAAGTCAATATAACATATGTCTTCAGGCCTTTGTCAAAAATCATAATTTGTATTTCACGCCTAGAAGAACAGATAAATACCAAGAAATCAAGATTAAAACCCATATTGGCTTTTTTTGTTTAGTGGAAGCTGCATTCTTGCACCTGATTAGTTTGCTGACATATTATTATTTTCTCCACTATTTTATGATTTTGCTATTTCATTAGCAGGGTCGTCCCTGAGAATGCTAAAAAAAACTAGGCCCGGCTCAAAAAAATAAAACGTGCCCCTAAAATTCAAAGTGATCATATCTAAATATAAAAATATTATACTGTGAAAAAATCAAATGAATATATGATATATATTTATTAATATAAGTAGTATTGGTTTAGATTCATTTGTCTCAAGTTCTTTTAAAAGAAAAAACATCTTAAAATATAAGTTTTTATAAAAAAAATATATAAAACCCAAAAACCTTGTGAAATTTTAATAAATTATAAATTAATAAAACGTTAACACATAAACTAAAAAGTTAAAATAAGGCAAGAAAAAACCTAATATCTTTCTATATGCTATTAAATAAATTAAAAAAAAAGTAAATTTAATTAAAAAAAAATTACCGTCCACTTTTCTTACACACCTCACATTCGGTTTCCCTTTCCAAATGCCAACCCTAACTTAAAACTTCCAATTGCATGTATTGGGCTGTTTTAAAAAGGCCCACTTCACCAAACATCACTTTAGGGTATCTCTTCTTCACCAAATCAATTTACCAGAGCCGTTGCCGTCGGAGCCATTCTCAACTAAAGAAATGATCATCTCAGCTTCGATTCTCTTGTTTTCTCATCTCAATTGTTTCCCGTCACAATATCTGAGAGGGTCAAACTAAAAGAAAGTGAAGATGTTCAAAGTAATATACCTGAAACTTGTCTCACCACCTTGTCTCGCCGGAGGGTCAGGCCCCTTTTTTCTTCGGGCCCGGCGCGGTGGCTGATGGTGCGCCGCCCCAAAACCGCCCCTGTTCATTAGATGGCTGACTTGAAATCTATTCTGGGAGTGTAAAAAAAAATTCGGAAGATGTGTTACTAAGATGCTAATCTATGATATTAACTCATTCATTGGAAACTGAAGTACTACACTATTGTTATAAATACTATTATCCCTTTAATGTTTGACAAAGCTATTTCTCATTAGAGAGTTGGATAACATGTGCTTATTTTGACATCCTGCGTATATTCTGCTTTCAAATTCTGTTATAATCAAAGATCGTTTTGAACTTATTTTTATGTATGCTTTGAAGTTTTCCACCTAACTATTTGGATAATTTCCAGTGACTTAATGGCTAAATTGCAATTAGATATAATCCTCTTTCATAGATATCATTCTTACATATAGTCAGATAGTAATCTCCTCCATTATATGTCAGTTTTTAACTCTGTTTTTCAAGTCCATATGTGATTTTAATGTTTCCCATTGCTTATCACATACTTTTTACATCATTGTCCCTTATACACTACTTCTATTACTGTTTTAATTCAATTTAGTTACTGTTTTAATTCAATTTAGTTTTTACTTCACTACTGTAACCTGCTCTTAGGATGAACAAAGGATGATCTTCCAAATAAATGTAAATTAAACATGACATGGCCTTTCATACCGTGAAAGTATCACCTGATGTCACTTTATTAAGTACAGATATTAAGCGAACAGTAGACTCAAGATTAGTTACCAAGAAACAAAAAAGGAGTACATGTTAAAGTTTAGCTTTTTCTTATATTTAGTGCATTTAGATTGTTTTTCCTCTTCTTTAAAAGCTATATGTCGTTTAGCTTGATCTGTAATGTAAATCTTTAAACTTTTTTCAGTTTGAAGTTTTTAAGAAAACAAAACCATCCACTTGAAACTTTCATCGATATTTTCAGTACAATGTCGTGAAACATATTCAAGACTATCTGTCACTATTGTTAAAACTTACGTACATATGTATTGAATATTGATATTATATTTGTATTATAAAACACTTTTCATGTAAACATCTTCTTAGCATTTCTGGGTGAATAATATGTAACTTAAAACTTCAAAATAGTCATAATCTACATCAGTATATACTACAACTTTGTTATATAAACAGTAAACTGCTACTTCATTGGATATTCCAATTTCCATACTCTCTGAGTTCAATTCCTTCATTGGTTATAATTTTGTTATATCTTATTATTTTGTGTATGTGGGACTTTAATAAGCTGGTAATTGAGTTCTTAAATCTTGATTATGTAGCATCGCCATTAATTTTACTTTCTTAAAAATTTAGATAACTTGGTCAAAGGGTCTTGGGTAGTTTATAGAAATAGTAATTAGTCTATGATTTATTGAGGTTTAAGTATTATGATTAAGATTTTGTATGGTGAGAATCTGTTAAAGCACAACAAATTACAAAGAGGTGGCGGGTAAGCGGGCAACAAGCTGCGCCGCTAGACCCTTTTGTTAACACACCCTTTTGAAGAATCTGTTGTTCATTCTTTAGCTTCCTACATATGTTGATGGACAATATACCCGATCAAGATGCAACAATACAACAATTAATCCTTCACGTCAACATAGTTGTTTACTTGAGCAATGAAGATTAGTGCAACAATTTCTAAGAAGAATTAATGTCAAGTTTTCTTTCTAAAAGTCTGTGTTAACAAATGTTATATATACTCAAACTGCAAAAAGATCTTCATGAAATAGTTTTCACAGTCAAAAAGTTGAGTGTAATAAGAAGGTGGCACGTGGTTTTATGGTAAAATAATAGAGAAGCTAAGCTTGAAGAAAATATAGCAATGAAAAAAAATTTATTTATAGTTTTGCCATTCTATAACCTATTTCTTACACATATCTTAAAGGGTATTTTTTATAGTCGATATATTAAAATTAGAAATGATGGTAGTTCAAATCCGCGACCACCGGCTAGCACTATACCGCCTAGACCAATGGGCAAACATGATTAGGTTGATTTTCTTTGATATGAAAACATTTTTAGGCTAAACAGATATAGAGATGACCCATAAGCCGGGGACATAAATAATAAAGAAATATATGTTGGTCGCCGCTCCATTGTGAAGATGGTATTTTCTATAACAAATAGAGTCCTTTAACTAACTTCTAATTATACGCAACACTTAAGTAATTGGTCTCTGCAGCAACGCGCGGGTTGAAAATCTTGTTTGTGACACATTAGGCAAATCTCACATAAATATCACCAATTTGTTTTGAACAAAGTTGTTATAAACGGGAAAAAAGGACCCCACAAATAGAGTGCATGAGCGAAACAATTTGTGCTGTGGTTGCTAAATGGAATGGCGTAAGGAATTATGTTCCATGATTTTTTTTAGCTATTGATAAGCGAAATTTCCATTCAGGAGGTAGAATATCATAGACAATCATGTCTAATGGCTTAAGGTGAAATGGGTCTTTTAGTAGGGCTAAAAGTCCAGTTTCATTAATTAATGCAGCCCATATCTGCATGCATTTTGAAAAATGAAAATATTGGGTAGTCTTGTTTTAGGCATCAATGAGTCACATTACATGTATAGTAGTCATGTTTAGTGTTAAAGTAAGTGTGAAGGTTAAGTTGACCGGGTATTTACCCTAGTTATGTTGCTATCCATAATCAAAGGACCTTTTTTCTAGTAGTATTTAGGTATCGGAAAAAGACTTAACATTTTCATTTTGTGAAGGTTCAAATTACACTAGTATCAAATTGACGACGATAAAATAAGCCGTTAAAAAAAATAAAATGATGTTGGTTATTATTAGCATACATTTAGGCTATTTAGCGATTTTGGTCCATAATGGCATGATGCTATTGTGATGATGCCCCTCCCCCTCTTTTTGTCACCGTATCTAATTGTCTTAGTCTCCATCCCTACACGGGATGACGTCCCTCCCTCTTTTTGTCAAACCCCCACCCCGACATATACGCACAGATCCAAACATATATAATTGAAAAAGAGAAGCGTTATGGAGGTATTCGGTTTAAATTTTCTTTCTAAAATTGATTTTATATTGTTTATTCATTATAATTTTATTTCTTTTTCTATTTAAAATTATCAAAACATAGACGTGCTTTAAATTCATAACCACAAGTAATCTTTTAACCCAATTCGTTCTAAAGTTATCCATTGATTTACTAGTTTGACCCAACCCGTTTTAATATTGATCGGCTTTTTCCAAAAGAGAAACTAGGTCAGCACTTAAATATACGTGGCTGACTCGATCAACACCTAACCAAGTGATCGGAGTGTCGAAATCTCCAACCGGGTCACCATGTAACTGATTTTGTTAGACATGTAATCAACCAGAAATAGTAAAAGAAACAGTACCTCATCGGTCTCAGAAGTCGAGTCCAAACAAAACCCGCGAGATATTCCGACTCGCCTAATTGCGATTCACTGAAGCGTCCATCGGACATATTGATTATCCGTTGATCAGTTGTTGATCCTTCCAAGTACAATCGAATTCCTGGAAATCGATGGAAACTTCAGTACTTTGCGATAACGTAACCACAGTCAACAGAAAGCATCGCCATAGCCTAGGGTTCGCTAATTTCCTCACTCGCCGCCACAATTTCACCCTGTATTCACCCGATCAACAACGGCGGCTCGAAATACGTGCCCAAACGCTACCGATCGACGCCGTCGCTCCACCGCCTGTGAAACCTAGCACAATCCCTAAGACGCACACCAGGAAACGTTCTCGTGTCAGAAGGAGACAGAAGGTCGACGGTTTCGGTGCCGATGACGGAGGAAACGCCGGAGGATTCTTCGGCGGCGGCGATGGTCCGTTTGGTGGCGGCGGTAACGACGGCAACGGTGGCAGTTTGTATGGAGGTGGTTGGGATGAATCGTCGCCTTCTCCGTCAGATCCGGCTTTTGATTTCATTTACGAGGCGCTTACCTGGTTTGTGTTATCAAATTGCTTGCTATTTGCGTTCAAGCGGATGGTGAGGTTAGTTGTCGACGGAGCTGCTGATCCCGGAGAAAGGAGGCTCCGATGAGGTATCGGTAATTGGTACAATTAACTGCTCCTCATAAACGAAATCTACGGCTCGCTCGTATTATCATAATGGTAGTTGTTTGGGATTGTTATGATCCAAATCTGTATATATTCTGCTCTGTTTATGTTTATATATTGTTCTATGTTTTGTGTTACTGATTATTCTCATGATATTGTATATAATAATATACCATGAATTTTACTTGCTATGATATTTCTAGGCCATTATTGCTGCTGGTCTAATCCGTTTGGTTACCATCTTTTCATTATGTTAATGATCGTGATGGTGATGATCGGAGGAGAAATGACCGGTAATTTGACATTTGGAGTTTTGATTGCTTAGTGGTGGATGCAGGTCTGCTAAGAGAATAGATTGTATAACCGCGCTACGAGGTGTTAAAATGGTTCCATGGACCATGGTGTGTGCAAAACTGGGGTCTGACGAACTAACCATCGGGTTTTCTGAGCCATGCTCTTGGTAAGTGTCTTGCAACCTTTCAGATTATTGCATCAAGGTGAGAAATTAAGTGTACAAAATCTTTAGGATGATTGATAAATAGTAGGCGCAATGTGTACATGAGGCATGCGCTAATGTATGGCTTCTCCATGAGGCGTGTCTTGGTATATATGTTGATGACTTTACCTTGTTTCATACTCTTGGTTTGTAAAAGCTCGTGAGGAGGTGCGAGAATGAAAACGTGAAAAGCACCTTGCACTGTGGGTTAAAATTGATAAAAGTCGGCTAAAAATAATGGAAGGGGGAAGAGATTATGGATGGTTTATTTAGTTGTACACGGAGCAATGCCTCATGCCCGCGTAGCTCTCAGCTCGTGCTCTCTTAAAGTCTTGAAGTACACAGACTGTAGGTGCAGATCTGAAATTAGTTTTGACCCTATGGTTCAGGTTGGTTTCTAACTGGTTCTTGCCAAACAAGTTTTCAGTACACGTTCCACTTTGGGGTTAACCAACCTGTTTTGATATCCAACACGTTTTTGTTCACCTCTATTAGGATTTAGGACCTCTTTTGGCATTTAAGAGATTGATTATTAATTTGGCCCATCACTTAAGGCAATTTACCCGGTCACCATTTAGGCTTTTCTGTTTCGTGATGCCCAATCTATTGCCTGCCTGCCTGCCTGCTCATCTGATTCCCACTCTTCTAGTCTCCTCCCTCTTGCTCGATGTAAACAAGACTAACCGTTTATTAGCTATAGTTGTGTATAATAAACTATTTTCGTCTTTAATGGTTCTAGCTCGAACATGAAATGAAAAATTATTAACTAGTCAAGATCAAGCTTTAGATATTTTAAGTTAAGTGGGCCATACTTGAGCTTAGGTGAACTCGGCTTAGCTTCTAGTTTTCTCACAAATGTGGATCTCTTGGTTCTCTTTAAGCTCTCATCTCTATCTTACTCTTATTAGTTCTTAGCTATCGCGTCTCTTAGTTCTCACCTCTCGTTGTCTACCGACTACCGTCTACCTCAGTTGAAACCACAATATAAAACAAACATGCTTGCTATTACTAATAGCAACCGTATATACTTTATTTTGTAAAGGGAACACATAATTTACGGGGTCTAAAGCAAGAAATTATGAAGTATTATTGTGTATGAAAAGTTGTCAAGAATAATGGTAAGAACTTCAACACTACTATTAACACAAGTATTGATCTCGCCCGTTCATATTTTGTGGTTTAAACTAAGTTAATAAGCCTCATGGTATATGACCAAGTTGACATGTCTGTATATGAAGACATTTTCATTCATGTCTATCCGCAACGAGTTGAAATAGACTTTAACTAAGTTAATTGTTACCTATCCCTTTTTATGATTTGTAATTAGGAATTCATATGGTAAATATTAACCGGGTGGATTGGTTGTAAAACCGAGTTATGTTCTTGTAATTCGTTTTTTTTTTTTTTTGTTTTTTTTGTTTTTGTGCTGCTAGTTTCTTGCTAGTTAGCGTTTTATATATAGTGTTGTGAACTAAATAACCGTCAGTTATAGAAAAAATCGGTTCTGGTTCCTAATCTAACCGTCGGTTACATAACAGTTACACTACTTAGCCTTCAAACCGGTTATAGAACCGGTTTTTCACAAACCGGTTGCAAAAAAATGATAAAAACTAGTATAAAAATTTGTTAGCCGGTCTCTACCCAGTCCCATCAGTTATAAACCAATTACACATAATTTCCTTCCAAAACGGTTACTAGCCGAATGAGTTGACTTACTGGAGACCTGGAGTTGCGTTACTGGAAAAATCAGTTACGATCGAGGGTTGACAAAAGCACAACCGGCTTGAAAAAAAAATACCCCCGATTTGTGCACCTCTACATTCAAGTCATGTTAGTATTATTTCAACCCGATATATTTCTTATATATAAATTTAACATCTATCGTGTTCATTAACTTCGTCTATGATGAATTGATGATACACGAATAGTATTAACTCAAAAGTGTTTTAAATCAACTTTAAGACCTGATAAAATAATAAATAACTAGTATGATTATATATTATTATTATATATAAGTTTGGAATTTGTATAATCATAGTATCTTTTCGAGTAAAATTCCATTCACATTCATATTATTTTAGTATTGGTACTTGATATAACAAGAACAAACATGTTGAATATAATATAACTAATAGTTTGTCGAAAATTAACTAATGGCTTTATTAATATATGGGATGAATCGTTTCGATGTTAGAGTTGGCGGTTAACATTTGGTGATTATAATTATCAAGGGTTGAATGTGTATATCAGTAGAAACGTCCGTCTTTGAGAATTCATCATCTATTGGAAGTTTGAAAGAAAAAAAACTAGTGGAAAATGTATTTTTTTAATATGTGTAAAATGAGTTTTTCACCACTTTTGACCAAAATAAAATACGGGTTTGTAATACGTTGTGAGGGCTTTCCAACGCACCAAACCACGTCCAAAACGGAGCACGTATGAATGAGATGAAGTTCAATAAAGTTGAGGTCTCGCAGCAGTGAAAGCTACGAATTTTAGAGAGAAAATGCTAAGTATAGCATGTGGACTTATCCCACATTGGTTAGAATGAACCAAAAGTGGTTTATAAGGTAGAAACCTTATCGACTATTGTTTCCTTTATTAGGACACATCCCTTTGGATCTTAAAGGATGGTTCGCGCGCATGGCGTGGGCGTATGAGGCGCTTTGATGACGCACTTTGCACTTCGCTTGCATTGCCGAGAGCCGCCTTATTATTTTTAAGTTCAAGCAGACCCGTGTGGTCCGGGCGGAACCGAGTTCAGCCGGAAAAGATTCCGGTTGAAGTTCAAGCAAATGGTTGGTCCGGAAACGCAGGTTCTTCCTGAATAACAGCCGTGAGCCCGTGACAATGCGTTTTGAGCTAATTAAGGGAATTCCGTGTTAATTAGAAATCAATTTGCATTAAAGACGTTTAATGCAAAGTTTAACCACGAATTAATTTTGATTGCTCAACAAGTCACTCATCCACTATAAATACAGTATTATCAATTGAAGCAAAATACACCGAGTTCCACAGGATCTTCTCTCTTCTCACTCTTCTTTCTCTCAATCTTCATTGTTTCAAGGTGATTTTTGGGCTTAGTGTTATCCCGGTCATACAATACGGTTTAGACGATTGCACACTAGAAAACAAAACGAGATCCTCGATAGACCTAAAATTTGTTTTAAGGGACCCGCGTTTTGACCTGAAGCATTCGCCAAAGGATTTCACAATCATTTGTTAATTTTTCAAAAACATCTAAACTTTTATCAAAACCTTTTCCAAACCTTTTGTCACTGTTTTAATTCTTAAATTGATTTTAAAGTTTCATTTCATTTTATAAAAAATCTCTTCACTGTAAGATTCTCTCATTTGTATCCAAACATTCTTGATTGAACTCTATGATTCTAAAGTTGTGATTAAATTACTAGATTTTTTTAATTCTTATGCTATTTTTCTTTGAATTTTTATTTATAACATGAAAATTTTAACTTAGTTGATAAATTCTCCCTATTTTTTTATTTGTTGATTTATTATCTACATGAGATTTGTCAACTAAAATTTTAATCTTACTAACAAATTGGTGAAATCAACAAATATATTTTGTTGAACAACATTGATTTCTATAAATAGGGTAAATTACATATTTTGTCCTTTAACTTTACTAATTTTTCAACTTTTATCCTTTATCTTTTTTTGATACACCCTCTGTCCTTTAACTTTTTTTTTCTTTCACCTTTTGTCCTTTTTAACGAATTCCGTTAAAATCCACCGTTAAGTCAAGGGTATTTTTGTCTTTTTACTTTTTAGGGTAGAAAATATTACATATTTTGTCTTTTAACTTTGCATGTTTTGCAATTTTTATCCTTTATTTTTTTGTTACATTTTCTATCCTTTAACTTTTTTATTCTTTCACCTTTTGTCCTTTTTAAAAGATTCTGTTAAAATTCACTGTTAAGTCAAGAGTATTTTTTTTTTTACTTTTTATGGGTATTTATTGTACTTAAATAAAGAAGGAGGGTGTGTTATGTAAATCTGTATTTTTTCCCTCTCATCTCCGAGCCCTCTCTGCCCCGACAAAACCTTCGACGACCCTCCACCGTCTCCTCGCCAAACGTCGGCGGTCACCAGGCCACCTGCTTCACCGACGACCACCCCTGACAAACCCCATGTCAGGTCGATGGGAGGTCGCCGGAGGGTCGTCGACAGTGTTCGATGGGATGTCGTCGGCCGATCGACAGTGGGGGTGAGGTTTTCACCGGTGATGGTTTAAGGTTAGGGTGGGGGTGGGGTGATAAAGAAAAAAAATACAAATTTAATTAACACATCTTTCATCTTTATTTAAGTATAATAAATACCCCTAAAAAGTAAAATGATAAAAATACCCTTGACTTAACGGTGGATTTTAATATAATCTGTTAAAAAGGACAAAAGATGAAGGAATACAAAAGTTAAAGGATAGAGAATGTAACAAAAAAAAGATAAAGGATAAGAATGGCAAAACAAGAAAAGTTAAAGGAGAAAATATATAATTTGTTCTACTCTAAAAAGTAAAAAGTCAAAAATACCCTTGACTTAACGGTGGATTTTAACGGAATCCGTTAAAAAGGACAAAAGGTGAAAGAAAAAAAAGTTAAAGGACAAAGAGGTAGCAAAAAAAGATAAAGGACAAAAGTTGAAAAATTGGTAAAGTTAAAGGACAAAAGTTTATAAGTGTAAGTTTTAATCTAAAAAACCTAGTTTTAGAGTATTTATAAGTGGTTGTAATTATAATATTTAATTTAAGAATCCTACATAAACAATTATCATTAATTTCATAGTGTTGTTGGCTATAATAAATTTGTTTTGAAAATATATTAGGCATATTAATATTGAGTAATGTAATCAATCTATATTCATATAATATTTCTTAAAAATGTCCTGATAGGGCTACTGTTTGTTTCTGTTGTTGAGATGAGGTGAAACTATTAATTTTACATAAGTATGATAAACTTACAACTAGAACATAAAATGTAGTATGCAAGTAAATATATGAATGATCTACAAACTTAAAACAATTTTTTTTATATTATTATATAATATGTAAGGTCAATCATAATAAGTGGTTAGAGTTTGTAAATTATATTATTTTTATTATTCATCCGACGTAATACACGGGTTTCTAACTTACTAAAAATATATATAGGCCTGTAAACGAACCGAACGAACACGAACAAGGGTATGTTCGTGTTCGTTCATTTAATTTTAAACGAACACAGACACGTACATTAGTCGAACACATTTTTCTTGTTCGTGTACGTTCGTTAAGAAAATGAAAATGTTCGTGTTCATTTATATTCGTTCGTTTAACCCTAAACGAACGGTTCACGAACAAATTCATAAACGAACAAAACCATAATGTGTGTTAAACGAACAACAACAAGTTTAAATTTAAACAAACACATCTAAATGAAAAGTTAAGAGGTTGATAGTTTTCAAAATTCATAAAATTCATCCAAAAAATTATTTACTAATTTATTAATTAAAAAATCTTTTATAGTATTATATCAATGAAAATAAACAAACATAAACGAACATAAGCGAACACAAATATACGAACATAACTAAACGAACATAAGCGAACACAAATATACGAACATAACTAAACGAACATAAACGAACGTTCACGAACATAAGTGAACGAACGTGGCTTTTGTTCATGTTCGTTCACTTAATTAAACGGACGAAAAATTATGTTCGTGTTCGTTCATTTATTAAATAAACGAACATAAACAAACTTTCCGCCGAACGGTTCGATGAACGTTCGTTGAACGTCCGGTTCGTTTACAGGTCTAAATATATACTTAAATATACAATTTAGAGCGTGAGTACAAAGTTCTAGAAGGATAAGGTTTGGCACTTGACAATTGGTAAAAGAAAAGGTTGATTATGACATATCTATGATTTCCAGGGGTACTGTTAATAAAACCTTAATGGGGGATGTATATTCTTTTCCTCAGGAAATTTACAACATTCGAACTTTTTTTCATATATAGTTTAATAAATTTATCTATTTATTTTATTTATACAGTCTAAATTACATGTTTCTTTAGTAGTGTTTAATTTGGCATAAAATAAAAACAATCTGATCATTATTTAACGGCATTAGATACTAGGTTAATGTTTATGGGCATTTGCCCCAATGGACACCACTCTTACCTGTGTATCAAAGGTTACAGGTTCAAGTGTTTGGAGCAGCGATTTAAGATGCAGGGTCCATTTTGATGCATGTTATTGTGCTGGTTCCCCGGGGCTCCCCCAGTTAACGCGAGGGGGGGTCCATGGGGGTTTTCTCCCCACCGACTAGGCCCAGGGTATCCAGTCCCGATAGTTGACATGGGGTTTCCTTCTGAACTGGCGTTGGCCTTAGATATGATCGTGTGGATGGTTTAAAAGGCCCCCATCATTGATCCTAAATACATTGCTGTTCAAAAAAAGAAGATACTAGGTTAATAAACAAAAATAATTCAATCGGTTACTTGTATATTAGATATACATTGGCACACATGAATATAAGCGGGAAAATTTAAAACGATTTAAAGAATATTGGGTTCACTTAATTGTGACAGATGACGCAACCAATTACTTATTTATTAGGTATATCTTACTGTCAAATATGACTAAAAATTTATATCGATCTCAGCCATCTACCCTGATTGCCTACACACATGACGATTGGGCCGGATGCCCGGATACCTGTCGTTCTACATCAGGTTACTGTGTTTTCTTAGGTGACAACCTCTTTTTGGTCCTCCAAAAGACAAAGTGGTCAAGTGCTAAAGCCGAATATCGGGAAGTTGCTCATGTCGTTTCTGCAGTTTGTTGTATCAGAAACCTTTTTCTCGAACTGGGTTGTCCTCCCAGTCGTATTTCTCTGGGATACTGTGATAATATAAGTGTTATCTACAATGTCTATGAACACATTGAGATAGACATCAACTTCGTGCACAAACACGTCAAAAGAGGCAACATCCGCATATTACATGTTTCGTCTCCATATCAATATGTGGATTTCACGAAAGGGTCCCCCAAAACCCTTATTTCATGAATTTCGGTCATGTCTAATTATTCGTCAACCTCCACTTTACACCGAGAGGGTATATAAGAATAGATGATTACATTGTACGTATTTCGTAGTATAGGATATAAACTATAAATGATGTATTATGTATTGTTGTGATTAATGAGAAGGAGACAAGGGATTCTATATATTATATCAATTTCACACTTTACCTTTTGTTTTCTTTTCTTTATTTTCTTCATGTCTTTGTTTATTTGTTTGTTTAATATTAACAAACGAAGCGAACATAATGTTCTTCTCATTTGTTCATTTGTTATGGCCATACTTTAGGTTATTGTTTGAGACGGAACTAAATGTGACAAAATACATATGTGCATGAATAACAAAATTCAAGTATAACATTAAAGAATAACTTATAAAACTTGTATTCTTTTATGGCATGTATATATTGTTAGGTATGAACTGACTATTGTTAGAACTTACTTCTTAAAGTATATATATAATACTAACTTACATTTTTAAAATAAACATATAAAAAGACATTTACAATTCTCTAGATTATACTCGAGTCTTGACAAAGTAACGAGACAGTTGGGGACTTTTTTATTCGAGATATAACTAACAGATAAAATTATTATAAAGAGGTGAATTGCGTATAAAGTAACCAGGACAACTAAGAGGATAATCTCATAGCGTAAGGTAATTTATTATGCCAGCAGATGATATAATCATGCAAAATACTATTTATAATTTCACAAATTATTTCATAGTTACGCTCATATAACAATTACGCAAGTTATAAGGAAACTGGCCAAAGTACCTACCAGGCCATCGTCACCAGGCCATCGTCTATAACGCCACAGTCCCACAACCATCATGTACAACGCTAACACCTATGTCGCTACCGTCACCGGCCACCTTTGTCACAACCTACAATATGACATCACCTCCACGGCTCCACCATAACCGTAGACACCACCGTCACAAACGTTGACCACTCTTATCACCTTCTTCGATCTGTCGCCACAACCCAGAATAAATAAATAAAACTGTAGAGGAATTACTCAGTTTTGATGAATTTTCTTAAAACGACTCATCTCAACCAAAATAGTTTTTATTAGAATCCATTTTGCCATGATCCAAAATTATACTTTATTTTAAAGATTTGTTTTCACACTAACAGACTTTTACTCGTTTACATTACCGAAATGCGACCCACCATTTATTTACAGGTGTTAAAAAAGATGCTTCACTGCTCCTTTTGAAAAAATCCTTGAAATCGGCTTAATTATAAACGAGTTGAGTCTGAGTCAAGGTCGTTCGACTTGTAGTTTAATTGGTCGTTAGCTCACTTGTTTGGCTTGTTTAAGTTAATGTCCTATGGTATTTTTGTCATAAAAAAGTAAAAATTAATAAAGTAATATTTGTTTTAAAAATATTTATTTTAATTAATAAAGAAACACGTATTGAATTTAAAATTATTACGATACGTGTAAAAACTATAAATTTAAATTTTTCAAAAAAACAAACTAGCTAATCCGATGAACCATTGGCAAAGCTTTGTGGAGTGCGGGGTGGGGTGGGGTGTGGTGTTGGGGGGGGGGGGGGCGGACCGCGCCGACGGTTTTTTTGTTCGGTAGTACTAATTTCGCGATTTTTTCTTAAAAAAATTATATATATTGAGAATCGCCCCCTTGGATTATCGCTCCGTGACTCATCGCCACAACAAAAATTTTAACCAAGCTTCGCCACTATTGGATGAACCAACACGACTTAGGATTTAACAAGTCGAGGCCAAACTTAACATTTTAGCTCGTTAAAATAAATAATCAGTTGAGTTGGACTCGGTTCGTTTACAAATAACATTTACCGTTAAAAAAAATAGACTTGGTTATTAGTCAAAGATGTTTCAAATTTAGTAGAGTGGAACAAATTTATTTAGTTGACCGTAAAAAGTTCAAAATAGAAAGTGTCACCAAATTCACTACGAGTCTACCAGCACAAAATATGTCGTACACAGTCAAAAACTATGTACGTAACATAAAGTACAAGGAAAAAACATCGTCCAAATGACCTGCATTTGGAACCGAATATACATAGAAAATTCATCCGTTTTATTAATTTTTAATTAGTCAATTTTCTCTAAAGTACAACTTTATAAAGCACATCACAACAACTTTCATACTACTAGAAGCGTACAACATGTTATCACTCACACAAATCATTACTAAAACCTTCATGCACAACTACTACAACATTATACAGACGTACGTACTACGAACGATATCATCAAACAGCGGTAAACAATCATAATCATAATCATAATCATAATATTATAATAAACAAACACGTACTGGGCCGCAACTCAAACCGCAACCGTGAACTCATCCAATGCCCAAAGATCACTATACTCGCACCCAGGCGGGTCAAAACGATCATCGGTCGGCTCGTGCTCCAGACCCAAGAAAGTCTCCAAGTTCAATATTTGCTCCTTGAACTCGACCCCATGGTTCCGGACACCACCGTAGTTCATCGATATTGCAGGTGATGGCGAAAGTCGTCCACGCATGGTCGGGTGAGTTGACTCAGCAGGAGTGGTCAAGATCTGTCCATTGTGCTCGTATCGGTCCATCCATGCAGGCGGTGGTTGTTTAACACACGGCTTCTTGGCGGGCGGTGGCTGCACTTGCACGGGCCGTGTAATCGGTGTAAGCGGCTTGGGGAAGTTGAGCTTGGCCTTGTTGCCTCGGATACGTGTGGCGGCTTCATCGTAAGCTTTAGCAGCTTCCTCGGGCGTGTTGTATGTCCCGAGCCATACGCGAGCGCCCAGTTGCGGGTCCCGGATTTCCGCAGCCCATTTGCCCCACGGACGCCGGCGGATCCCTCTGTAGAGGTTTTTCCGGGCTTTAGTTTTCTTCTCAATGGGCTTCTGAGTCTGATTGTTGTTGCCTGATAAATCATTAAACCAAATTAATTCATTCACCAATGTTTGCTACTTGCACATAAGCTTTTTAATTAACCAGTAAAAAAATCACAAATAAAGTATATGTATTTTAATTAATTATATAGGTATTTATAGTTTCTTTTTAACGGAAAATCAAACGTCAACCGGGTCATCCGGGTGAACACCTGGTAAATCGGTGTTACACACGACACGTTATGAACACAGGCGGTGCGGGTAACCGGGAACCCTCTGTCTGACACACCCGCTGGAAAACCACCCCCATTTAAAGCCAGGTGTAAAACCGGTTAACCTCAGAACTTGAAGCCGGGAAACCCGGGATATCCCTCATCGGGTGGTACCAGTGGGACAAGGCCCATACATGATAATAATTACTATAATAAAAGTAAGAAGAATCGTGTTGAAATGATATACCAAATATAGAAACCTGTTGTTGATCTTGTAACCATACCCACCATGAAGTGAAGGTAAAGTAAACGATGAAATGATTTTCAGAAAAGAAAAACAAATGATTCATTAAGTGATAGAAGTGCTTAATTCCTAGCAATTATAAGCGTTAATTTCCCATTAATAGCAGTACACGCCAAAACGCAAATAAGATCAAAAAAAAAAAAAAAAAAATCGACTACTATCATATCATCCTTTTGTATTTTTGTGGAACATTCAAATCACACTTGGCATCAAAACCAAGCTAAAAATTATCAAAATCGAACACGAATTCTCACAAAATTGCGTCACAAATCAGTAAATCACAAATCAAATTTGCATATTGAGTGTTTCTTTCTCGATTAATCAAAGATATTGCTCGATCTGGTACTCAACTATTAATCGAAGACCTTTTCAGGACAGTGAACCGATCAGCTGCGAGCGGATTCAGTTTTGAACCATAATATTAAACAATAATCGCATATTTTCATTACGAACAAATATACGAGTATACGACTATACGTACAGGTTGATTTCTGATTTTCGGAAAACGATAACAGGTTAGATGAGGCTCAAATGGAGGCAAATCCTTGCCTCAATTCGATGACTCGAATCGCTCGATTAGACTAATTTCTAGTTAGCAACACATTCATATTGTAGCGTCTAAGTGTATTTAATGAATATTCACCTTGCTTTGGGATCTGTGTAGATTCGTCGACGGTGCGGCGTAGGAGAGACGGTGGCTTGATATCCCAGGCGAAGAGATCGTAGGTGTCAAACTCGTTCCAGAGATCGCTGGTGGTGAGCTTTCCGCTTTGTTTGCCGTTTGGACCGTCGCCGGAGATGAGAGCTCCGCCACACATTTTGTATGCTTGCTAAAAGTGAAAATACACAGAGAATGAAAGAGAAAATAGAATCGGAAGGGTCTAGAGTTGGCCAATTGCTAGGAATGACTCGCTGAAAGTATTTATAGCACAAAAAATTGTTTCTAAAATGAGTAATTAATTTAAAAAGCAATTATATGCTTTTTAAGATAATTAGCGAGATACTTTTTAATCAAATTTAATTTTAATAATTCAAACTATTACCTATTAGCTAATAATAATTTAAACTATTAGTTTGATCAACAGTAATATCAACTTTTATTTTCGTTATTAGCAGCAGTCTTAGTTTCGAAACCTCATACATTTATACATGATTTACACTTGTTTTTCGTGTATTTTTATTTTTATGCTTCGTTATTTTGTTCAGATTCATAATTACGAGCCAAAAATCAAGTGTAAATGTATGATGCTATGCTACTGGATCGCTCCTGATAACGAAAATGAAAGTTGGGACTGCTGCTGGTCAAACTAATAGTTTTGATTATTATCGGTCAATGAGTCATAGTTTGGATGATTAAAATCCAATTTGCCTATTTTTTATATCAAAAAGAATTATTATATAATTTTTCTTTCTGAAACATATATATTTATCAGTTTCATTAAAATTAACTTACTGATTTATCATTTTACGTATATTTTATTAAGGGATTCTTTGTCAAATGCCTATTATAGAATTTATGACTTTTAACTTCTCTATAGTGATCAGATATTCTTTATAACTTGTGTTATTTTAGTTACTATAAAAAATTAGATATTTATAGTTTATATTGTTTGACCCGATCCGAACCGGATCGCCGATCCGAACATATACCAAATTACGATAAATTTTTTTTAGATCATGACGAATTTCGATCACCTCTCTATTTTTTCTTAAGCTCCGCCACTGAACTTACAGAGAGAGAGTGACTTGTTAATTATACGTCAGAAGTATTCAATATGTTGCATTTTTAGGCGGTTTGAAATACTCAGTGTGACATTTGTATATTTTGGGGGATACATGTCATTCCAGAATACATTTCATTCCTCTGAACTCTGATGCTTCTGCATATTAAGTTAACCTAAGTTAATATGAATACTATGTTTTTTATTCTTTTTTTGTCTTTTAGTGATTTTTTTATATTTTGTTTTTATTCTACGGTAATATTTATTTTGCTTCTTATTTATTGGAAACGATTCGTGTAATATAAATTTTATGTTATAAGCCTAATATTTTTGGTTTTTGGTTTTCAAATTTAATATTCGTGTATTATAAATTTTATGTTATAAGCCTAATATTTTTAGTTTTTGGCTTTCAACTTTAATGTCGTTGTGTAGACTTTTATATTTTTGTTTTTTATCTATTGTTATAGAATGCAGCTATTTTGTGTGTCCGTATCGTCTCTGTGTTTTAACACATATATTGATTGTAATAAGTACAGTCGTGTAAAATATCTCTTAGGTAGTAGGTTCAATACTTCAACGCTTGTCTTATTATCTCAACATTGTTACTTAGTTTTTTGTATTATTGTTTTCTTTACGTTAAATTATAGTAATACAACTGTTTCGTATACCGCATTGTCACTGTGACAACACACGGGTAGCAAATCTAGTTAATACTTAAAATAGTGAAATTGATAAACCAAACAATGTAGTTAGATCATCCTGGATTAATGGTGGCAATCTTTGACCCGACATGAAAATACTGGGTTTGAGTTTTACATAACTAACCCTTTTATGACCCATTTAACTCACTTTTTACAACTCATCAACCCGATTAACATATTTACAACTTGATTATTACCCATCAACGGGTTAAACAAGACATGTTCGAGACAGATGGTTTTTAGTGTGAGCAAGCTCGAGTTGGTGTCTTAATTAACATGAATAACAAGTCAACATGTAACATGTCAATCCGACACGATTCATCGCCATTGAGAAGATGTATAACAGAGATGAAGAACTCAAAAGGATTTCTTCTTTTTCAGTTGCTTCCAGCCTATGACTAGGAGTGTCATATTTAATGACACACACTTATATAATCTCCTCTTAACATTTAACATATAATTTACTACAAGACTTGAACTGTTGTATATTAACTTTTAAAAGAGTGGCCACATATACACACTAAAATACTATTGGCTAACTGGCCTTTGATGCATTGTTTTAATTCGGATGGTCAATAACTATAATAAACAAGTAACAAAAATTACAAACTTCAATTCTTCGCCAACTATGCACCAATCTTCATACTATTCAAACATTTGTACCATTAAGACCGTCTAAATCTTCTAGAGTTTCCCTAAAACAAACTAAAATTGGTGTACAAATTCAATTGATAAGGTATGATGTATCATGTTATGATCATAAGTAGTGGTGGCGTGGGCCGTGGTGAGGGTGTGGTGGTGGTAATGGTAGGGAGAACACCGCCCTTAGGGGTGGTGTGATCAACCTCTACGGTCATTGCAAAGATCGTTTGCAAGTTTTTTTGTTTATAAAATTATAATATTAAACCTCATCTTATTTTTTAAATACGACATTGCATTCACACAACTATTACACATATTTATCAATTATAACAGTCACAGTCACTGTTTTTGAGTTATGACGTTTCGATTGTGCTATGTTTGATGAAGAAAAAAATGGACTCGGCCTACTTTAGCCCGTTTATTGTTTTGTTAACGGCTAAGTTAGAAACCTAATAGTATCTTTATTAATAGTTGTCATGTACTTGTTATCTTGTATTATTATAGTTATGAAACATAAATCAGTAAAAGAAGAGTCCGGCTATTTACACAAGCAGGGGCGGATTTAGCCCTTTAGGAGGGGTAGCATCCGCTACCCCAAAACTCGCATCGCTTATTGAGATTTTTTTATAATTGTTTTTTACGTTTTATGTATTTCATTACCCCTGAAAAGATTTTTATGAAAAAAGATTTAAACTTGTGTTCCATGAATACATGGAGAATCATTCAACCAATTGATCTAGAACTTATTACACTTGCGCTATTTAATATATTTAAAAGGAACAATTTTGACATATTTCTTATTTCACTTTTCTTCCTATTTTACAAGATTTATTTATTTATTTTTAGTTTATATATTTTTTCCTACACTATACAATAGTATATAACTATATGTGTTTAATTACGATAATATTATAAGTTATCAACCACAAGTGTTTATATCAAAATAGTTAACTTTACATATATAACTAGCATATGTTGATATTGTTATTGCGTGATCAACTTTATCCGGCCCGCACCGACTAAACCTATTTGTAATGGCTCGATTTCAAGCTTTCAAATATCGAAGATGAACATCTATTAGGTATGTGTTTAATTTTAAACAAAATAAGTTATCGTAAAAAAATTTTTGAACGTTATGAATTATGGTTAAAAAAAAATTAAACGTTACCCCTGAATTTTTATTCTAGATCCGCCCCTGAACACAAGCTTATTGCTACCACACACACTTTGTAAGGGCGATATAGGGCCCTACGTCCCCTTAGAATTTCTAAAAAATATAAAATTAAGAAATATTTTTTTTAAACATTTCAAAGGGTCGTATAGGTACAAACGGCCGTTTGTATATATTTTCTAAAAAAAATAGGATTTTTATGTTATATAATGTTTTTTATTTCATTTTTATAAATGTTTTTCAATATATTTACAATACATGATAATAATTGACATTATAAAAACATTAAAATAAAACTTTAAATTTTATTAAAAACATTAACTGAAGAATTAAAGAGTACAAACGTAAATTAAAATACTACAAACATAAGTTAATAAACTTTACTAGACTTGAATTTGACAAAGAGCCTTATCTAATCCGGTTTTCAAATTCGCAAAACAACCATCTCCGTTCGGCAGTACAACTTTCACTTGGGAAACAACCTTCGCAAAACGTATTTTGCAGGTGCTAGCCCAAATATAACGGCGTTAAACGTGCACACATATACTTATGTCATCGTTTGTACCGTTGAAAGAGGCTAGCAAACGGGCGTATTCATCGTTTGTTAACGGGTGCAACCCCCTTTCAAGATCTGTCATCGGGGTCTTAAAGTAAAACCACATGTTGTTGGTATTTTCATACCCAAGATATGGTACGATTGAGGCCATCGATCGAAAAATATAAACTCATTTTCATATAAGTAGTTAACGAGAGTACATTCACCGTTCTCATATCTTCTCCCTGGTGATGCTGTGAAGTTGTCGTGATGAAAATTTTGTAGGGTGAAATAACCCGGATTTTGTGAGTGTACATCATCCACAATCAAGCTTTCCTCATAGTCATTCATGGAGCGTACCGACTATGAACGTATGTTGTTGAAAGTCATTGTTCTTTATGAGAGATGAATGGCAATGCTGAAACTTATTATTTATAGCCGTTGAGAATATCCAAATCTTTAGAAACTCGCCAGATTTGTTTCTTTTTTGGTTTTTTTTTTTTACCTTTGGTTACAAGAACATAACCCCTCTCACGAGTCCGTTCTTTGGCTCACTCATACAGCTTTTGTTTTGATAATAATCTAAAATTATTACATAAATAATTCAATAAAAGAATTGAATTTTGGGGGGTTATAGGTAGCCCTTTTAAATAATTTAAAAAAAATACAAATTTTAATTTTAGTTTTATAATAAGTTGTAAATAACTTCTAAGACGTATTGTGAAGATAAATTAATTAATTATATGACATATGCATATATAAATACTACCTCAGTGGTATTGTACCAACCATCGTCATCGTTGTTGTGTTGTTACCTTATCGTTGTTGTTGTTGTTGTTATCGTTGTTATCATTATTATTGTTGTTATTGTAAGAAAATCCAGCGCCTCCATAAGCCTCTTATCTACCGCTCTAAGTTGTGTAATTATCTCCGTAACTAGCCCCGTAACTATAACCACCTCCGTAACAACCACCGTAATCGTTGTCAGAGTTATCACCTCCGTAACCACCACCCTAATCACCACTGGGGTAATCACCTACGTTAGTAGCCTACAATTCACCGAATAGGTCATTGAACCAAGACAACTTTTACGATTTTATAAAACGACTAACAACCAAAGTTAACTATCAAATAAAAATAACCAATATTGTATGTGAAATTAAACGATCGTTCTATCGATATTAAGAGAGAGAGAGAGAGGGTCAAATGAAAAATGTTACATATGTAACAAAATTTATTTTGATATTTAAAAAAATCTACTAGCCGCTTTTTAATTTTTTTTTTTCATTTAAGAGTAATTTATAACCTAAAGAACCACCATATAAAATTGAGGAAAAAATGATTTTTACCCCGTTTTTTAGGAAAATTGGAAATAAATAATCCCAAGTTTTCATGTTTGGCCGGCAATAATCCGAACTTTTAAAATAGCTCCCAGTGGTCCCAACTTTCACTATATTTACCTGTAATGGTCTCATCGTTAAAATCATTAACTCCGTTAACTCCCTTGATGATGTAGATGCCATGTAGGTTAATAGGAGATTTCGAAATTATAAAAAAAAATTCCCAAGTCACGTGCCATGTCATCAAGGGAGTTAACGGACTTAAGGATTTTAGCTATAGGATCATTACAGGTAAATATAGTGAAATTTGGGACCACTGGGAGCTATTTTAAAAGTTGGGATTATTGCCGGCAAACATGAAAACTTGGGATTATTTATTTCCAATTTTTTCGTTTTTAAAGAGGTTCCATGGTTTCCTCTACTGAAAAGGGTTCCATTTTAACATTCCCATATATATATATATATATATATATATATATATATATATATATATATATATATATATAGGGAGAGGATCATTTGAGAACTAATTGGGTTTGAGAACTAAAAAGAACTAATTTGAACAACAGGTTTATTTACATGTATCCCCCCTCCCATGAATTGTAGTGGTCCCCCCTGAAATTTGTGGTTGAGATTTAGTTCTCAAAAGTTCTCAAAACAAAAAGTTCTCATTTGAACCTAATCCTATATATATATATATATATATATATATATATATATATATATATATATAGGTTTGGGTTCAGATAAAAAAACAATTTCACCTAAGAAGGATAGGATGCAATCAGAGAATGCCATATGGATTATTTATAATTTTAGGCAAAGGGGCAAAATCGTAATCCTTGACATGAGAGAAATTAGCGGTCAATATGTATGTGCTAATTTCAAGGGTGATTGTTACAATATCTATCAAGAACATACGTGTACTGAGTTTCAAACCTAATAGACAGGGGCGGATCCAGGATTTTTTTCACTGGGTTCACTAATTTTTGATGTTCGGGATTCTAACAACTAAATATCAAAAAATTTCGGTTTGGTCGGTTCGGGTCGGGTCGGTTAAGGTTGATAACACAATAACAATACGAGTACACGCTACAATAATTAAAGAAAACATTACTATAAGCGGGGATAGAAAAAAAAACACTAGTTAATAAGTTATTAATCTATTTTAAAAAAATTAAAAAAAAAACTAAAAAAAAAACAAGAAAAAGATGGACGGTACACGTATTGAACCAAGGACCTTCTAGTTTGTATGCGCGGGCTGAACCAGTTGGCTAAATGAGATAATGTTAATTGTTTTCACTCTCATCTTATATATTTATTCAAAGTGTATATATTTAACTAATGAAACAAAAAATTAAAACAGATGAAACAGGGGATCGAACCAGAGACCTGCTAATTAAAATGAGCCGCGCGAACCAGTTAACCTAGAAGCGATTTCATTAATAGGATTCACTCTCAATTTATATATGGATTCACTACTAGTATTATATATATATTTACACTAAAAATCCGAAAGTCACTGGGTTCCCGGGAACCCGGTAGACACTACCTAGATCCGCCCCTGCTAATAGACGACGGAGTTTCGAACCTAACACAAGCAGACAGAGACGAATTCTATGGTTATTCAAGATACAGGTATATTTATTTATTCGTTGATTGAGTGGTTGACAATCGTTTTCAAACGATGATTTCTATATGTTATATTCGTAACAATTTAATCTCAATGTTATTTCTAAAACACTATTTTCTTTATCATCACATGCATCGTCGATTAGGGACTAGGGTTGCAAACAACTTGCATCTTTTATATGTTTTTAGTGTGTTAGGATCTATTTAGCCAGTTCCAGTTAATATTAAGTTTTGTATTGTTATGAAGAAGTACTTTCTCAATACATTTTTTGTGTTTTTATTATTATTTAGGGTTAGAGTTAAGATGTACTTATTTTTAACTCCTTAAGTGTGTTAGGATTACACATTCACTTCATAATGTGTTAGGATTACTTTATTGAGCTTTGAGATTAATGTGTTAGGATTACTTTATTGAGCTTTGAGATTTTTACATATACTATGTTTTTGTTATCTTTTCTGATGTAATAATTTTTTTTCAAGTCTGTCTCTTAATGTGTTAGTTTGTGATCCCTACAAACATTTATTTCATTTTCTTACCTATGTTTTTAAATACAAACTTTTCGATATCTTGTCTTAGTGTATTAGATCGACATGTTCCAAGTTGTTGTTTTTCAATTATATTGTGTTTCATTCTTATATAATTAATTATATTTATTGTTGATTCAGATTTAGTAGAGTTTGTCGGCTTTTATGCTTTTGGGAATAATTTTGTGTTAGTGTGTTTGGTATTACTTACCTACTGTTTTTCAGCTATTGTGTGTTTGGAAATTGACAGTGTCATTATACATATTGTGTGTTTTGTATCGTCTTCCTAATGGATGCTCCAGCTTATAAGGTGATTGGCCTTCAATGTGTTTCTCCAAGTAGTGGAAAGAAATTTTATGCCCCCGTTTTTTTAGGATTCGTTGAAATTTGCTAAAGGTATGACATTTCATACTCACAAAGAAGCATACGCCTTATATCACAAATATGCAATGGTGGGAGGGTTTTCTATACCTTTTCTGCTTGTTATTCATACCATCCAGTTGGTTGTATTTAAGTGTTTTACACCATTACGATTAGTGGGCTATACTTCTATCTTATTTTGTTTTGTTACTTGCATCTTAAATTATTGTAATCAAAATTAATTTAAAGTGTCTATACTTTTTATTGGCTTTATATTTGAATGCTACTTATCTTTAGTATAGAGCTTATATCATACTATGATTGACATACTATAGCACTTAATATGTCAATTTGTGATCACTTACAAACATTTTTCTTTCATTTTCTTACCGATGTTTTTATACAAACTGTTCAATGTAATGTGTTTTGGAAATATATATATATATATGGAAAATTGGATTTTAATAATACGAGTTTTAACTGTTTGGCTGATAATAATACAAATTTTAACCTTGGCATACAATAATACCAATTAACCATTTCGGTCTCTAGAATGATACACCGTTAGTTTTTAACTAACGGCGTTAGTCACTTGCTGAGGTGGCATTTAATATGTTTTTTTAACAATTATTATAATTGAGGGACTGATTTGCAATTTCTATAAAGATTTATTCTATAAAAGAAAAAAAAACCTCCGTCCGATCCTCTTCTTCCTGCCTCCGTTCGTCGGAACCCTAACCGTCGCCGGAACTGCATGTGGCTGTTCCACCTTTCATCGCTTCTGAGTTAGGGTTTTTAGCCCCCATCGCCGTCGCCGGAGGAAACAGAAGCTCCAACAAAACCAACATCATCTACCCGATTGTATATCGATCGTTCGAACTGTAAACCCAATTTACCAGTCAAAGAAACACTGAAACCCTAGAAGTAATTAGGAAATTGAAGTTGAAATACGATTAAGGGTGTGTCAAAGAAGAACCGATTAGAAGAAACGAAGGAGAAAGTTAGTAGGTTTGTGATTGCGTTTTTCCGGCAAGGATGGAACGTCGACAGTGGCTTCCGGTAAGGATGGAACACCGTCCTTCACCTGAGGGGGGACTGTTTTTCCGGCAAGATCGAGGAGGAAGTCCGGCATTGGCTTCCGGCAAGGATGGAACGCCGTCCTTCACCTGAGGGGGGATTGTTTTTCCGGCAAATTCGAGGAGGAAGTCCGGCAGTGGCTTCCGTCAAGGATGGAACGCCGGCAGTGGCAAGGGATGGATGGAACAAGTATTTTTATAAAATCTTTTTATTAATAGTCCAAGTTACATAAACAGTCCCTCATTTTAATGAAATTACAAAACAATCCTTTATAATTTATAACCTCATTAAAAAAGCCACGTAGATGCCACGTCACATGCCACCTCAGCAACCACTAACACCGTTAGTTAAAAATTAACCGTGTATCATTTTAGAGACCGGAATGGTTAATTGGTATTATTGTGTGCCAAGGTTAAAGTTCGTATTATTATCGGCCAAACAGTTAAAACTCGTATCATTAAAAAGTTTCCTTTATATATATATATATATATATATAGAGGAAGGATAAAATGAAAACCTCTCCGAGTTTGGAAAACCGTGAAAACCAAGCTAAAAAATTTGATTTTTATTCCGATTTTTTTTATGGTGATTCTCTAAGTTAAAAAAATCCTCTTTATGCAAAAAAATAAAAAAGACGCCTAGTCATATTTAAAAAAAAATATTTTATAACCGAGGTTACATATGTAACAGTACCCTGTTACATATGTAACCTCGGTTATAAAATATTTTTTTTAAAAAATTTTACTAGGCGTTTTTTTTTATTTTTTTACATAAAGGGTGTCTTTTTAACTTAGAGAATCACCATAAAAAAAATCGGAACAAAAATCAAATTTTTTAGCTTGGTTTTCACGGTTTTCCAAACTCGGAGAGGTTTTCATTATATCCCTCCCCTATATATATATATATATATATATATATATATATATATATACACACACACACATATATATATAGGTGTGGAACTATAAATAACATTTGTTGGTGAGGTTTATTGTAGACACTTTCACATGTGAAATAGCTATTTCACGACTCTTTTTCACATGTGAAATTTTCTCAATAATAAGAAAAAAGGAAAAAAGAAATTAATCACAACCATTAGATCAAGAGATCTAATGGTAAAATAAGGTGTCTACATGTCTACACTTATGAGGGTGTTTATAATGAAATTTTCATATATATATATATATATATATATATATATATATATATATATATATATATATATATATAGCGATTTAAGAACCATTTTGAGCCACTACTTATATATAAAGAAATCCCCACCATGAATTTGAGTGGCCCCCCTTGAAAATTAGTGGCTCAGAATGGTTCTTAAAAGTTCTTAAAACCAATTGGTTCTCATTTGAACCTAACCCTATATATATCAAATTATTAAAAATCAACGAATTCTTTTTAGATTCATTTTCGGACACCTACAGCCCATTGGGACACCTACAACCTAAGTACCACAACCCGTTTTCCTCTCTACGGCCCAAGTAAAACATCGAAAAATGACTTGGTGGCAACCTTTTATTTCGACGGGTATTCCATGGGGTCGTTGAGGCCTCCACGATCGTATGTATCCTTTGTGAAAAGTAATTGTGTGTGTGTGTGTGTGTTTAGTAGCACCCTAAAAGAATCCTAGTTATAGCCCGTGGATTTAGGTCCCTTTGACCGAACCATGTAAATCCTAATGTGTTTGCCTCATGTTCGTTATTTTATGTAGTCGTGTTCTTTGATTGTTTGTGTTGCTTCCGCTTGCATATACCCTAACACGCTAGACCGTATGCGTGGTTACGTGCGTGGCATAACTTTTCTTATCGCACACCCATATCTATACAAATACCTAAAATTAATTTTTTAACACATCCCTATATTTAAAAAGTTCAATAACAAGTCACATACATTGTGTTGGATTTGAGATGTCCGACAATCAATTATTTGACGTTATCATAAAGGTACGGTCCAAAAGTTACACTTTGAACAACAAACAAATTGTAATATTTAATCGTTTTAAATATTATTGATCATGAATAAAATATTTACTACAGAAAACGTTATTTGGTGAAATAAAGATTAGATTAATTGTTTGGAGAAATAGTTAATTAGCCGGAAAAGTTGTGAAATGTATAAAAGGTTAAATGAATGATAGATTTGTTAAGTTGAACAAAAGATCGATCGGTGAATATTTTTCAATAATTGTTAATTGATAAAATAAAGAATAATTGTTATTCGATTTCGATAAATAGAGATTCAATTTTTTAGATAAATTAAATAACTGATTAGAATAATTATTTTTTGGTTATGATAATTATTCGAGCATTTTAATTAAACCGTTAACTAAAATACAGTTATTAATTACAACAGTTGTATGGTTTTCATCAGGATATAAACTGCATTAACATTTAATGTGAGGTTAATGACTTAGAGAACAAGTCAGTTAATCAGGGACCAGGATATAACGTTTTCTATTATAAATAGAATGCAAATCCTAAACCGTAATTACAACATAACTAAATCATGTAGTCACCAGATAAAATAAGACCAAAAAATCTAAATCTCTCTCTCTCCCTCATTCGCGATCACCACCGCCACCCGCCACGTTGCCGCAGTCACTGCTTGTCGGCCGTCACCGTCGCCCGACGTCGTTGATTGTCATTGTTAATCGGTTTTTGAAACCGATCACCAGGGTTTATTTGGTTGGTTAGTTTGGTTCAATTGTTGAACCTGTGATCGTGATTACTAGCGGATCAGTTCATTGCATTCATCATGCTACTTCTCGATTTTCGTCAAGGTCAATTTCTGAACGACCCTATGGTTGTTATACTTTATCTGAATTGTTTGTAAATGAATCACTAGATGGGATATGTGTTCGTTTTATTTAAAAGTTTTGAACTTTACGCTTCCGCCAATTAATTAAGTTTTTAATCAATTTATCTAATATATATAAAACACGATTTTATTAAATTTTAAAATATACCGGAACGACCACCGGAATCCCTAACACATTAATCATATAGTATTTTGATATGGTTTTAAAAACTTTATGTAGTTTTTTTTAGTTCACATACCTTAGATTCGCTAGTGTAAGAATTTCAGTTTTTTCATTCAAACAAACACACATAGACTACTAACATCTAAAAACATTGACAATAGGTTTTTTATATTATACCTTTTATCCTTAAATTTTAATAAAAATTTTAATAAAAATTTTAATATTTTTATATGCTCTCATATATTGGTATCTTTATATTTAAACTTTTAATGGACAAATATAGAAGATTGGCCAATATAACAAGGGAAAAAGATGAAAATGGCCCTGTTGACCACGGTTGGACAAGAATGTCCACTCTTTTCAAAAAAATGGACCAGAATAGCCACCCCCACGGTCGGCTGGGACATCCCTCCAACGGTCGGCCGACCGTGATTCTAAACCAATAATAAGGTGACACCTCATCGAGTCCACGGTCGGATATACACGTACTCAAGGTCGTCCAACCGTACGCTACCAGAGACGACCGTATTTCAAATATGTCTGCAACGGTCGTGCCGACCGTCTGACAACCTTGTCGGAGTCGCCACGACCGTTGTTTAAAAAAATAAAAATAAATCAAAAATATACGGTCGTTTTAGTCCACGGTCGCAGTCGACCGTTGTTATAGTCGCACGACCGTATATATTTTGTTTTAAAAAAACCTAAATTAGACGGTCGCCCGACCGTTCTGGAGAGGGTCGTCGGCGACTGTGTTTAAAGTCGACCGACCGTGGTATAAAATTATCTTTTTTTTTTTTTTTTTTTTACTCACTTTATTTTAACTCTATAAATAGGAGATAATTCATTTATCACTTTATACACACACAAATCCTCAAATCCAAAATAAAATTATGTCATCAAGACCGAAAAAAAAGAAACACCCGTGAAATCGGATATTCTTCTAACTCATTTGAAAGTATTGACGAAATTCCACCACCTGTTGAGAAACAAGTTTGGAATTTTGAAAGTAAAGAAAATTGGGCTCCAAATGTTTTACGCTTCTTTTACAGTGGTATGGATTTTTCGTATTGTATGATTTCTTACATGGGATCCTATACACTTACGAGAGAGTTTTGGGGCTCATTTCTTGCGTTGCATGGAAATCCTCGTTTTGGTTGAAGATGAACGAGTCATGTTTGACATTAAAAATGTAGAGAGTTGTGAGTTGTGTGAGTTTAAGTGATGTGGTAAATGTGTAAAATTTGTGTTGTATTTATAGGTGTAAAAATAAGAAGATTATTTATTATCTTTTAATTATTGAAAAATAAATAATTTTAATTGTTTAAAAATTTAAATTATTAAAATTATTTGCACGGTCGTTCGACCGTGGGTTTCTGTAAGCGACCGTACTATACCTACGGTCGGGACGAACGTTTATTATTTTTTTTTTAAATTTATAAATTAAATTTAATTATACGGTCGGGACGACCGTATGGTTAAGGTGAGCGACCGTGCATACACACGGTCGGACGTACGTCCACTTATTTATTTTGAATTAAATAATAAAAACAATTACACGGTCGTGGCGACTTAAACAATTGTGGCAGTCAGTCGCCACGACCGTTGCAGAAGGAATGTAAGACGGTCGTCGTTTTTGTGCGCACGGTCGTCCCGCTCGTGAAGATTCGCTTACGTGGCACGCTTTAATTGGAGACGGTGAGACAGTCGTCCGACCGTGTGTGCTCGGCCAAGGCGACCGTGGAGGGTGGACATTCTCGTCCAACCGTGGTTAACAGGGCCATTTTCGTCTTTTTCCCATATAACAATCCATATATATAGATTGATTCTTTTAAAGATAAAGAATATGATGTAAAGTGTATTTCATAAAGTTATTGAATTTTATAGATAAATATGTTTTTTAATAAATTAGAAAGAAAATGTTGTGAGTACTCTAAAAAAGAAGAAGATGAAGGCGAACATTATATCTATACGTGGAGATTAAGAGGTCAAAGCTCCTCTCGGTAAGACCCAGCTCAATAAACCTTTCACTCTTTTTCTAACAACGTAAAGTATAAAAGTATAAAGTGTATAAAACTAGATATTACTATCCGTATGTTGCCACAAAGATAACACGAGTATACATAATAGTAGTATTGTTAAAGCATACCGTAATCGGGTGTTATGACGAAGAATCCCAAAAACTTAACGTTTATCTATCAAATAAACTCTACAAAGAATAGAGAACTAAATGTGACGTGGCATTCAATTAAAGGAGCCACGTGACAGACACGTACCTAATCAATCTTAAGAACTATTGACCAATTTTTTAATCGTATATATAGTTTAATAACAACTTAAAACAGGGTCAGGAAATTTCCTAGCAATAAGCAGGAAGAAACGACAAAGAAAAAGTTTCTTTAATCACATTGAATTATTAAATCGATGTATGAAATAGTCACTTAATGAAGATTTTAGTGGCATAATAAAAAACTGAGATGGCTTGCTGGTAGAATATGTGCACGCCACACGCCAAATGAATAAAAAAGAATAAAAGGCAACCAATCAAGCGAAAAAGACATGCATATAAAATCAGTTCACTATATAAAAAGAAGATGCTTATTTAAAAAAAAGATGTTAATGAATATTTAGACGACCCTGCAAAAGATTCCAAAAGTTTGAAAGTTACACACTTTTCTGTTTCAAACAATCCGTTTGGTTCATGCACCTACATATATATACTTTTTCAATTAACAAGTTATTCCATTTAAATTTTACCATTATTAAAATTAACTAAAAGGTTTTACCTCTTATCAATTACCCAATTTATTCCCATTTATTTTTTTTAACATCTAACATTTTTCTAAAATCTTAAATCTACACATTAGGACTGTTAACCCACATGTCCTTTAATTTATTTGTGTGCATAAGCGTTTCTTATTTTAGTTTTCATTTCTTATTTTCTTTAAGATCACCTCCAACGCTAAGTCACGCATTTTTTACATGCAAGCCTAATCACTATGACACACCAGATTTTTATAAATTGCCAAAAACCGTTCCCATATGTCTCTTTTAAACCCAACGCTAAAATACTTGCAATTTCCACGTACACCATATTTATATACAATATGTATATATATATGTGTGTGTGTGTGTGTGAGAGAGAGAGAGAGAGAGAGTGACGAATTTGAGGAAAAAATAGGGCATATAGACTATTTGAAACCAGTCAAAATTATATCGTTTTAATTAATAATACATTTAATTTTAGAAAACAAATTAATTACATATCTAGATTTGAAAAGCTATTCTTTTATGATTTTAGCTTAAAATAAAATTTAAATGGTTATTAATCAAAACGACGTAATTTTTATTGGTTTTACAACCTCATATAAGCTCCAAATAAGGATTGTGATTAAATTGTAAAAGAAAAAAAATGGTGGAGGTATTTTGTTCTTAGCAACTTGTGTTGATTTTCTACTAAGTTCCTTCACTTTTTTAAAAAAAATTTGATAACTTTTATATCCAACATAAATTTTTAAGAAGATACACCATAAACGAGTGTTTTTTTATCTCAAAAACGAGTAAAATCTCATTATATAAAATGTTAAATATATATTTACAGCTCCTTGTGTTTTTCTAGTGCGTCATTGTGTCATTTTTACTCGTTATTATATATGGTTGTTGGTCATTGTTTTTTTTTTTATTAGTTTTGAAAAACACAATTGTGAATGACACTATTTTGTAATTCTAATATATAAAACACAATGATAAAATAAAAATTACCAAATACATAAAAACCAATGGCTAAATAACACGAAATGGTCCGAAACTAAAACACAATGATGAATAGGGTTTACGGTATAGCTTTTAGGCTATAGAATTTAGGGTTTAGCTTTATCTTTATGATTTAGGGTTTAGGGTATAGTTTTTAGACTATAGAATTTATGTTTTGCAGCTCATTGTATCTTTCATGTTTGTTATTGTTTTTTCGGGTTAGCTTTCGATTTAGGATTTATGGTTTATGATTTATGGCTTTGGGTTTAGCTTTTAGGTTTTAGATTTTATGCATTTACAAGCCTTACTCGTGAAGCATGAACTAGGCAGCCACCAGACGATTAACGGCGACAACCACCCAAACCGGCATACGACAAACAAAGTAAGAAATTGGCGGCCACTAGCCAATTAACAGCCGCAACCACACAAACCGGCCTACCACATCGAGGCCTGCTAGAAAGTGAGACGGCTGCACACCAACGTCACCATTTCATTAATAACAACAACGACGACGACATAGACCAACGGACAAGTGTTTCTTGTATATATTCTTCATTTTTTAGCAATAAAGCCACAAAAATGAATCCAACTATTTTTTCAACCGTAATGAATAAGACCCTCCAACCCCTTCTTCTCAACGAAACGCGTTTCAAACTAGTGAATACATCCCCTATGTGACATCATCATAACTATTTTATTTAGAGAACCAATCATAACCACTAATTTTATGAGGGGAGGAGCCATTAATTTCATAGCGAGAAGATTTTTTTAAAATTAATGACTAAGATTGAATTTCAAAAGTAAATTACATATTACAACCTTTATAGTTATTAAAATTACGGATATTAACCTTTATCAAAACTAATTACGTAGCACAACCTTTAAACTTGATTTCTTTTCAAAACAAGACCTTTACGCTAACTCCGTTTAATTCCATCGTTAAATCAGTTAAACACAATGGGCATAATTGTAATTTCAGCCCAAAAAAACCTACGATCCACGCGCAGAACCCTTGATCGTTTTCCTCTTCCCACGCGCAGAAGCTTTTACCAAATTTCTGGAATTCCATGAAGAGTCGATTTCGTCTTCATTCTGTCGTCATCTGATCGGAAAGCAACAAAGAGTCGATGGCACACCCCTTCATTTGGTCGTCTCTCTTGCCAGACGAAGTTCACGCTATGTACAGTAAGTGTCGATTTCTTGGAATATTTATGTTTACGGCCGCCTTCCTATCTATAAGAGGACTACGATTTTTTATAAAATAATGGCACAGTGAAACCCATCCCTACCCAATCGGCTAAACCTAGATTTTGTCTCGCAAATAAAGCATACATGGTTAAAAGGATGCAAAATCTTTTTTTCTTTCTTTTTAATATATAGCAAGGCAATTTTATAGATAAAAACTATACTATTGCAGGTGGTTCTAGTACTGTCCCACTGCTCACATATCAATTAGATGATGATTTTGATCCTTTCTTTGATTAACATGTTGATATGAATTTAAATGGTTAGAATGAGGGTGTGGAAGCTGAGGTTGAGGATGAGGGTGCACTACTTCTCCTCCATCTGTGTTATGGATATTAGTTTATTATTTACTCTATTAGTTTATTATTTACTCTATTTAAAAATGCACAGGCATATGAGTTAGACAGGTATTTAAAAATGATACTTGGTGGTATGGATATTAGCATTTGGTGGTATGGATATTAGCATTTGGTTGTTCAAAGGCTGCTGAACATCGATCAATAAGGAGGAGGGTTTTTATTTAAGGGTAAAATTACACTTATACCCATCATGTGCAATGCATGTGGCTTTATTAACAGTGAATTTTAACTTCCGTTAGTGTAAAGGTCTAGTTTTAAAAATAAATCAAGTTCAAAGGTTGTTGTACGCAATTAGTTTTGGTAAAGGTTAAAATCCATAATTTTCATAACTATAAAGGTCGTAATCTGTAATTTACTCAATCTTAAATTAAGAGCCTAAATTAACCTCCCGTGAAATAAAATATAGTCTTTCAAATCATCACCATAACATCACACCGATTTGTAGCGATAATATAAAATAGAAAAAATGAAAATGAGAGTGGGCCGACCACCATCATCACTTCATGGGCCCATTGTCATCAAAATGATAATATAGTATCTTTAAAGTTCTGTTCTTGCTATCGTCAAATATTTTTGAGCCGTTAGTATTTTACAAAATATCAAGTTAACTATATTTTTTAACGGCTGAAGCCTGAAGGAAAGAAACTCATTTATATTAGGCAATGGATATTTTCACAGACCCATTTGCTATTTTTTTTTTAATTTTTTTTTTTAAATTTTTTTTTTTTTCGATTAAATACTTTATTATCAGATATGGTGAATAAATCGTTTTAATGTTTATTAAAATTAAATAATTAAAAACATTTATAAATTAAAATAAAAAAGTAAAAAAAAACATATGGGCCCATATGTTTTTTTTTACTTTTTTATTTTAATTTATAAATGTTTTTAATTATTTAATTTTAATAAACATTAAAACGATTTATTCACCATATCTGATAATAAAGTATTTAATCGAACACAATAGTGACGTAAAATAATACATTTTGAGACTCGGAGTCTTCGTTGAGACGGTCTTGATAGCTTCTCGGCAAGTCTATACTGATTTTGGGTCCTCACGTCCCATGGTTTCTTTTTTATTTTCAAAAACTTTCATCGTTTGGAAAATTTTTAAAAATAAAAAAAAAACATAAGTCGTGAGAATCCAACACCAGTATAGAAGTTTACCTTGATCCAAACTATAATATTTGTTCAATCACTTTTAACCTCACAAATAAAACCTCTTTAACTTCTATTTTGGTTGTAAAGGTTAATTTCACTCCTAACGTTTGTCAAACACAAATTTATTATTTTGACCAATTTTTGCCACACTTAAAAATTCAAGGTCAAAATTATGATATATTGATATTAGGATTGCATTTGATAACGAAGCGATAGTTAGAAGAGCCATTGTCATACTATCAAAAGGTCGTGGGTTCAAATAATATAAAAAAACAGGTGTGGTGATTTAGTTGTTATAAAAATGTTAAATGAAATCGAGAATGGGGGTTAGAGCTTAGAGACTCTTGAGAACACATGTTTCTTTCTGAGACTGTGCTCTTTTCACAATGGTGTGTTTCCTCGCGCACTGGTGAAATAAAGGTTGTGTGGCTGATGTACGAGCTTTTTGTCAATCGAGTGTTCCGTTAAAAAAAAGTTGCTAAAGAGGTTATTTATAAATGATATTATCAACACTCTAATGTAATTAAACTTTAACGGGTTAAACCGACAAATAAATGATAGACATTTAAAATAGAGAAAATTGCCATTTTCGTCCCCGTGGTTTGCTAGAAAAATCGGTTTGGGTCCATTCTTTTCTTAATGATGAATCTCATCCAATCTTTTACAAACTTGTCTCAAATCCGGTCCTAATCTTAACTCCAGTTAACTAATTACCCTTAATCACCCCATGTGCCTCTCACATGAGGGTGTTTTAGTAAATTTAGCAACCAAAATAATCTCCCCTTTATTAAAATACCCAAACCCTAATCCCCCCATAGGACCCTCAAACCAAATTTCAAATCTTTGTTAGGTGCCTTATAGTGAAAATATATGACATCCTCATCATGGTATCCTAAATCATTAAACATTGCAGTCAGCTCGTGCATAGAAAATTCATCAGAATCCACCATATCAACAAAGTTGATAGACCCTTTGACATACCTTCTACCTGGGCAATTGATGAACTGGCCTCCATGGTGAATCCTCACTGAGAAAAGACTTCTATTCCCCCCTGATGAGAAGAAAATCCAGATTAGTGGGAGAAGATCGAGATGGACTTTTATATATGTTCGGATATAAAAAATATAGTCAAGTGACTTTATTAACACCCGAAAAAATCACGGGGACTTAACCACATTTGATGTGAAAGTGTGTACGGTTTTTTGATGTAATGACAAAAACAAACACTTTGTAAAAAATAAGACATCTATTGAAATGGGAGTAAAATTCCCTTAAGTTAGGTTAAAGAAATAGATAAATGTGTAATTTGATTTGGCCCTTCAGATAATCCGCTCTCTTGTGTTGGTAGAAAATTGATTGGCATTCAAAAGCACAAATTGTTAGACCAAGCTTGCACTAACATTGTGTTGGAGTTGTACCAAGTAAATTTAGTGGTCGGAAATCGCCTCATTAATCAAGTCAGTCCCATAACCCAAATCAAAACACCCCCAACATACTGAAAGATCGAGATGGAGACGGTATGAAATTTGATAAAAACAACTCACTGTATGCTTGGTATGGATCGTAATCAAGTTCTGACTTTCGGATGCGCTACAGCCTAAGCACCATCGTATTGATTTTTTGATCGAAATCCAATTTTCGTTTTTGATAGAAATCCACAGTGATCGTATTTATTTTTGATCGAAATCCAATTTTGGATCGAACTCTCAGATTCGGGCGGGAGTTTGGGGGACGTGCTATAGTGATCGTATAAAAAATTGGGGGATTAGGGTTTGGGTATTTTAATAAATGGGAGATTGTTTTGGTTGTTAAATTTACTAAAAACACCCTCATGTGAGAGGCACATGGGGTGATTAAGGGTAATTAGTTAACTGGAGTTAAGATTTGGATGAGATTTGAGTCAAATTTGTAAAAGATTGGATGAGATTCATCATTAAGAAAAGAATGGACCCAAACCGATTTTTCTAGCAAACCACGGGGATGAAAATGGCAATTTTCTCTTTAAAATAAATAGGTTCAATTATTCAAACTTAACCACGATGGTTGTAGAATATGTTTTGTCTATACATTTTTATGCCATCGATTTCGCTCTCATTTATGTTTGTATTCTTCTAAAACAGATCTCTATCCATTGAAGTGTACCAACAAGATAGTGGCAAATGTTAAAAGAATGTGGACTAAAAGGAAACCAACTTGTCATCTTTATGGTTTCCCAAGTTATATTAATTTACGAATTGGCTGAAAAAAGATGCAAGATAGCGGTAAATGTTAAAAGAATGTGGACAGAAAGGAAACCAACATGGGTAGAGCCGAATTACATTTACGATGCAAATCACTGAAAGGGCGATTGAAGGTTGTCTAAGACTCTCTATGACCTCCAGGGGCGTAGTGGAGAGCCCGGGGGTGGGGGGGGAGGGCTGCGGTATTTTCGTTTAGAAGTACTAATTTTTACGATTTTTATAAAAAAAATATATACATACTGAGGATCATGCTTTTGGATTTTCGCCTCAATAAATTTTTTTGTCAAGTTTCACCACTTAACCTCAACTCCTCAAGCCTCAACTGTCAACTCCACCTATTAATTGTAACTTTTTTCAACGTGTTTCAGATACATAACTACTATGATTACTATGTATGACGGACTTCATCGCACTATTATTGATGATGCACTAGTTTCCACGTGATTGATCTTTTTATTTCAACACTAAGGGGAGGGGGTATGGTGGTAGGGTGGCTTAGTGAAGCCATGCCCACCACCCAATCACAAGATGCCAACTCAAATTGCTAGTTTTAGAAACCATTTCAAGCCACACCACATGGTATGGTTGTGGTGTGGCTTGGTGAAGCCACATGTCCATTTCAAGCTCCCAACGGTCAAAAAGAAAAGGTTAAGTGTCCGGCTCTCCACGGCTCCTAGGAACCACACCAAACCGTGAAGATGGAGCCAGGGGAGGAAACCGTGAGATACGGTATGGAGAACCGGTGGAAGCCACCCGGCTCCCTTTGGAACCGGGATCCGGCTACTCGTGGATACCGCCTCCCCTAAGGGGAGGGGGTATGGTTGCCTTGTGGCTTCAAGGAGCCATGCTCCCCAACCAATCATCATGTGCCAACTCATTTGGGATGTTTTTGAAGCCTTGTCAAGCCACACCACAAGGTATGGTTGCCTTGTGGCTTGGAGAAGCCACCGAAAAATTAACATTTTTTTTTTTGATTTTTAACATCTTTTAATAAACAAACAACTTTTATATAAAAAAACAAACACTAGCATTACGAAATCAAACGGTTACAATACTTGAAATTAAAAAAAAAAACACGAATACAATTTAAAAAAAAACAACTAAAAGTTGCAATCCCATCCGTATTCCTCCGCGATTTCTCTTTTTTGTTCAAGAACAAGCGGTAGGAATTGAGGATCAACATCATTATGCGGTTTCATAAATATCTCGAGATCACGTGCTTTTTTCTCTTGTCGTTCACGTGCTTGTTTGAACTCGATCACTCGACGTTGAGCCTACATTGTAGTTTTCACCGCATCGTACATCGCTTGCTTCTTTCCAAAGGTTTCGTCCCGAAGCTTTGCCTTAAGCTCCCTTTCTTTGATCCAATTGCTTTGAAAATCCGACATCATTTCCAACGCCTTTTCCGATGCCGAACTTCTTGCGGTGGACGAAGACTCGCCCAACTTCTTTTTCCCTTTATTTTTTGGGTATGTAGGGGTCGAGTCTTCATTGAGATCGGGCAATTGAGTCGATCCAACATCATTTGAAGTTGTGTAGTCCCCCGACTCGGACGTCTTCGTCCTTTTACCCGGTTCCGGTATTTCACCATGTACATTCTCAACCGGTGCCCACTTGGGATGGTCTTTTATCTCGACCCAAAACGAATCGCGGGATTGTTGATCCGCTTTTTTCCCATCTTCACTACAATGAATATAAGCTTTTGTCAAGTTAAGCTCTTCCTCCGACGTCCAAGTTTTACATTTTGCTCTCCCCGGAAATTTAGCTTTCGTCTTCGTAATTACTTGGACGTCTTCGTCCATCACCTCGATCTCCTCTTCTTCAACCGCATGTTCTTCCTCTTCTTCTCCTCCTTCTTCTTCAACTTCTTCTTCGGACTCGGAATCGATTTGACGACGTGGCTCTCGAAATTGCTTGTTTTGGTACATGACGTTAGACGGGTATTGGGAAGAATGTGGGGGAAATAACTCCCCTTGAGCCCCATAACGACCGGATAGGAGATCGATTAACGAATGTGGTGCGAAAAAAGCCGGTTGTGATTGCGGTGGAGGATTTGCGTTGGAGGCTTGACCGGTATTACGAACCTTCGGTTTGTATTTTTTGGTGGGAGCGGTGGATTTTTTCGTGGTAGCGGGTGATTTCTTCTTTGATCGATCCATGGTGAGTAGAATATAAAATATGTGAAAGAGGGAGAAGATAGGTGAAGAAGATGGTGTAAAAATGTTATGAGGTGTGTTTTATAAAATGTTTGGTTGTGTATATATAGTGAAATAAGAAAAAAAAAAAAAGAGCCGTTGGCTCTCAACGGTAAAAAAAAAACGGTAATATTCACCCGGCTCCCCCTGCTCCAAGAAACCGCTCCATCTCGAAAATTCCGAGCCGCGGACTAGAACCGGGGCACCCGGTATGGCTGCCGGCTAAAACCGCGCGGCAGGCATGGAGCCGCCTTGTGGTAACCCAGCCCATACCGTCCCCCCTAATATTGTTATGTAAATATGTAATACATAAACTAAAAAAAAAAGAAACTTCACTCACAACTTAATATTTCGACTATACAGATTCGGCTGCGAATTTAACCAAAACAATGTATCTATGTGTGCCAAGCTCAAGTTAAATTAATCAAAATGAGTTTAACATGCACAAATAGACTTATCTTAATTATATTAGCATCCTAATTTACATTAGATACGAGCTCTTTTAGCAACCAAGTTCACATTCACTTCGCCCAAAACCGGTCCATGAAACAACCCACAGGCTCTTGAGGCCCGGAAATAACCGATTTTGTGTATTTTCAATATGGGTACACATTACACAATGAGGTGCCAAAGTAGAATCGATTCCGGGCCAGGAATCGGTTTCGAATCGATTCCAAACGAATCGTTATACGAATCGATTCTGACCAATTCGAAAGTTCATTATAAATCGATTCCAAGATCGATTTCTGCCAAATCGATTCCAAATCGAATTTGGCACATTCATTTTAGGGACAATATTATAGTTGTTGGTAACTGCTATATAGCCGTTATCTAGCCGTTGGAGTTCGATTTTTCACCATTTGCCCCCAAAACTTTGGTATAAGTAGCCCCATGGTGTGTTACAAATTTTACAAACATTTTCCCACTTCTCTAAATTCCAAAAACGCTCAAACACACAAAATTTATCACAACAAATGACAAGTTCCAGCGCTCATATTACTGCCAACGTTAATTCTAGTAACGATTACTCCGTTGTGAAGATCCTAGCAATGAAGAGAGAACTAGAGTTGTTCGGTGTACACAATTTGTATTTTCCTTTACAAATCATCTATCTTTGTATTCAATAAATATGTTTTTTTAGTTTTTATCTACTTAAAAAATTAAAGCAGAAGAATTAATTGGAATCGATTTTGATTCCAAACTGAATCGATTCCTATCAATTCAAGATTTTCTTGATGAAATCGACAAATGAGTCGAATCGATTCTGTAAGGAATCGATTTTAAGAATTGATTCTTGTTTCGAACCGGTTTTTACACCTCTAAATTACACATTAGCCTAACCATGATTTTCTGGTTGGGCTTAAACCCACGAACACGACTTGTTTAATATCACTACAATCATTTGCTAAAACGTTTAATCAAAAAGTTCTAATAAAAAACTCATTAATTTTTTTCAGCTAAATTTTGTATTCCTGTTTTTCTTTACCTAAAGTTTTCCCAAGGAAACATGAACATAAGAAAATTATTTAATAACAAAAGATAATATATACATTATTTGAATATATGTTTTCTTATACTAATTCGATCATACATAAATGCTTACAAGCAATATTGTTTCGTAATTGTTTTCAAAAAGACATAGAGTCAAAATTAGGCTTCTTAATTTTGCCTTTTGCTTTTCACAAAACTGAAAGACTTTCACATTAAACCAATTCACATTATTCAGATTTTATCACAAAGATATAAAATATTTTCCAATTCACATTATTCAGATTTTATCACAAAGATATAAAATATTTTGAGGCTCAGATCTGTAAACAATCAAAAAAGAGGATAAATCTGCCATGGCTGCAAATAAACTACAATTGCCCCGCCAAGATGCAGATAATCTCAACTTTGTTCGATTTACTCAGACGCATTGAAAATCATCATCACAGCCTCTTATAATTAACCAGATCTGGACTCAGTTTCCAGCAACCGAATCCATAGATTATCAAATCACAGGACCATTCGTTTAATTTACTCTAAAAATAATAATAATAATAATAACGAGAGTGGCAGCAGCAGCAGCAGAAACAGATTAGGGTTGTTGATTCGAGAAAAAAATCATCGGCATAAAAGAACGACGTTTGACTTGCGAAAGGTCAAAATCGGACTTCACAGAGGAGGGCAACCACCCTTAGAAACCGTTATCATTCATCTCCTCTGAAATCGCCTCATTTCGTCTGAGAACGTTTCGAATTTTTCGGACAAAAGGCTCAGATCTGCAAATACGAAACCGGATGAAGTGGATCGGACACCGTCATGGCTGCAACACGATACGTGCCGCCCCGCCAAGTTACGAGCCGAGTTTCACACAACGACCGGTCATTTATGCTCGGAAAATTATATGCAGAATTAGATCTTCATCGCCTAGATAGAGAGAGAGAGAGAGTAAAGAGTGTTTGTTTATTTGTGATCCAATTTGCCGTTCAAAAAAAAATACGATGAATAAGGGGGAGGAAATCATCGGCTCAACATGATCCGAGATCGGATGATGCAGTGGCGAGAGAGGTGGCAGCCACCGTCGTGAAACCTTCCGCCTCTCGCCGGAGCCTCCGTTTTTCCGAGCATATTTATCGCCCCAATCCGTGGGCACTTGACGGTGATGAGTTAATTTATAGTGGTAGCGAGTTTATCCTTTTAACCCTAATTTTTTGTTGCTTATTGGACCGAGTTAAATGGGCCATTCTTAGGGGGCCGTCGGTTTTGCTGTTTCGTCAAGGATGTTATTGAAGCCCATGAAGATTGGTCTTTCTCAAAGCAAGTAAGCAACTCAAGAATACTTACCTTGGGATTTTCATGACTATCATGTATTTGAAGTCCAGGAGCGAAATAATTTTTTCTAATCATTTGCTTCTTTGGTGGCCGGTGATATTAGGACTTTATGGTTCGTTTGGTTGAAGAATAGTGGTAAGTTACTGTAGTTAGATCGGGTTTGTTGATATAACTTCACTTTTATAAGAGTTATAAGAGGGCGAAAGACAATTAAAATTAATGAATATTACGATAATAACCAGGAACGGAAAAAACGACTCTATATTCGATATATCGAGACAATATACAATGACCCTATACACTCATATTTATACTAATAAAACTCGGATGAAAGATAAACATAAAACTAATTTAATAATAAAACTCTATCATAGTCTAATACAAACTCTTTAAAATAATTAATAAATATTTAGTAATTAACCCTGATTTTTTACCAATTACAAAATTAGTCCAATAATCACCCCTTAATCTTGTAATGTTCCCCAAGGTCTTGAATATTGAGTAAGACACGAAGTTCTTCCATCTTAATCAACGGTCTTTTGGGTGATCTCTTTACATCAACATCTTTGCTACAACCAACACAAAATTGCACCCCTTCTTCTCTGACTCCTTTGGGACATTGACACCCAAAACTTGTCCAAACACTTGAACCATTAACCACAAACAAATTAACATAATTTTTCTCCTACATTGATCAAGCTAGTTTCTTAATCAACGTGCCAAAACAAATTATATATCATCATCTGACCCTTGTTTCCTACCCGGAAACTCACACCACACTGACTCGTGTGTTCGTACACGGAAACTTTTTAGGATCCTTGACTGTGTTGTTTCGGTACCCCCTAGCTCTACCATTCCCGTAATCTCGTCCTCGATCAGTCCGTCGATCGTTAGAACTCGCATCACCAGTCCGTCGGCTGCGATTTCGGTCACCTGATTGAGCAAACATCAGTCTTACTTCATCTTATTTTATTTTTCCTTTACCTCGAAGTCTCTGTTCATACGTCTTTAACTTCATAATTGTTATAGCCAACCTCATGTTGTTCTTCCATAAAACACAACCGTTACATGCACCGTCTTTATGCGATCAAACAAAAAAAAACTTGCTTCCGTTGATGTCGATCTCTGAGCAAACAACAAAAACAGCCTCAAACTCGAATGAATTTCTGCTTTAAACTCGAGCTTCACCACTCGTCTTGGTCTCCGGTCTTCTTTCGAGCTTCACCAAGCTCTGATACCAATTAAGGATATCATAGTAATAACCAGGAACGAAAAAACAACTCTATATTCGATATACCGGGACAATTGACAATGACCCTATACACCCATGTTTATACTAATAAAACTTGGATGAAAGATAAACCTAAAACTAATTTTATAATAAAACTCTATTCTAGTCTAATACAAACTCTATAAAATAATTAATAAATTTTCACCAAACTTTATATTTAATCTATAACAACACTGTACGCGTTTTAAATATAAAAACACTATTTTTTATAGTATATTTTTAAAAAATGTCGTATGTAAGAGTTATGAATGTTTAACTATTCAAAAAGGGTTGCGGCAAGTTGTTGCTCGTTTACCCATCACATATTTGTAATTGTTGTTTTTGTAGAATGTATTCTAAGACTATTTGATAAAAAAATTGTAAACTATTGGATGTCGTATCTAATAATTACGAAGGTTTAAAAAAATAAAAATTTAATTAAAAAAAATGTTATTTCATCTTTTATTTTTTCTATTTAATTCTATACATAAAAATTTTGAACCAAAAATCTTTATATAATTGAAAACTAGTTAGTGCCCCGGGTAAATACCCGGGGATGTGATATAAAAAGAATTAAACGAAGTAAAAAATTAAAACTTTTTTTCTAACTATTAAATGACTGATCGAATTGGAGTTCAAATTCATCAATGGTGGGTTTAGAAAGTCGTGACTTTGTTTTTTGATTCGTTGATCAAAACCTAAGTAATATGGATCTAGTTTTGTTAGGTTTTCTTTCACGAACTCAAAGCAATTTACGGATCAAATTTTTACTGAGAAATGAAGGAGATATAATGAATCAAAGTTATGGTATTGTAAAACAAATATGAATAATTTTTGTATGGAAATAATTTAATTTTTTATTTTTAATTATAAAATCTTTCTTTTTTGTAAATACAATTTAAATTTTTAATTCAAAAATCTATAAAAAATAACACATAAGCTAATCATATGTGGCATATCTTGTGTCACCTACACATAAAAAACTTGTGTTTATTATATAGTATAGATAGATTTAATAGCTACAATCTCTTCTTATTATTCTTACCAAAATCAAACTTTTTATAATAACATTTATCAAATAATATAATATTAAATTAAATTAAATTGAAACGAAAATTAAATATCTTTTCTGATGTTGATTAATGTACGTATTTGGAAGTTTGTTAATAAATACAAACTTGGCTTGACATTTCTACAACCTAATCCCACCGAACCAACATTCTCCCTTTCAGATACCACCACGTGTCGAATCTAACGGTTATACCCTGTCTTTGCATAGCAAGCCGCCAAGATGTCCATTTCCGTAATTTTATCTAGGGGTTCCACGCGGACTTGCCTCTTGACTCCCTGACTCCAGATCTGATTCGGTGGAAACACCACCAGACGACGGCGACACCGCCGGCGATTTCCTGGTCATACTTATTAACCTCTTCAACGACCGTAACCGACTTCCCGGCGACGGCAGCCGCAACTCATTCTCCACCACCGTCTCATGATTCCCGTTGGGGCCAACGACATCTATTCTAACATCAACCCGTTTCCGCCTATTCTCCAACGACGTCGTTTCGTTGTTAACCGGGGAGCCAGGTGATGTACTTGAACCGGGTTCAGATAAACCCGTAATTTCCGTACTTACAGCCGGTTCCACCGGCGACCGGCATAACGGGCATGTAGAATTACTAAAAAACCACACGTCAATACACCCCGTATGAAATCTATGTTTGCAATTCGGTAAAACCCTACCCTTCTCCCCGTCTTCAAACTCCGATAAGCACACCGCGCATTCCGGCACATTCGCGTCTGTCAGTGTCTCCGGCGAGTATACAAACGCCGGTAGAGACTTTAATACGGAGGCGTCAAGCCCTCCGGCGGCGGCGGGGGAGCATGATTCTCTGTTTCCGTTGATGTAGTAGACGAGGCGGTTGGAGCGGTTGGTGGGGTTAGATCGGGGACGTGGGGCGGGGTTACGGCGGAGGAGGTGGCGGCGGGCGTAGAGGTGGAGGAGGACGAGGAGAACGACGACGACGAAGAGGGTGATTATGGAGGCGAGCATGATTTTGCCGCTGAGAGCGTAGTGTTTGGGGGAAGTTTGTTGTTGTTGATCGGCGTATTCTGGCCAGTGGCCCTTGGTCGGAAAATCTTCAGGCATGGAGTGGATTAGTGAATTGGCAGTCGGATGCTAGAGATGTGTTTAATGGCGGTTTAGATTGAGATTTAAATTGGGAAGGAAGAAGAAGAGGGAATTTATGAGGAAATTTCGAGGGTGGTTCGTTGAATAGTTGAGGGATGTTCAGAAAGCAGCTTTCGTTGATTTATATCTACCTCGTGACGTAAATATTCTGAATGGGAGTTAGAAAATGACGGTATTGTCCTTGTCATTCTCAAATATTATTTTTTTTAAAGTACCAAGATGCCTATTTAACGTAATTTTTTTTTATCAAAATAACCAACAATTTCGAGCCTTTTTCATATGCGTATCGTCCACACCAACCAGTAAGAACGTGTCATGTATACATCACCGGCTCTAAAACCTTGCCACTTATCTAAGAAGAACCATTCACAATGCTCCACGTAGGTAAGCCGGCTCTGACGACAAGACCAGGCGGCCATGTGGTCGACCTCCCAATCATTAAATATTTCATTGTCCCACATGACACCCAATCCTCACCTGCCACATGTTAATAACGGCTAAAGCTTTGCCTTCTTAACCTTTGTCGGCAAAGTCGGAGCAAGCGTCTCATTGAAGCTCCTCGTTTAGACACGTGTCTCCACTTTGGCGTCCCAAACCCTTCACGGCTCAACAACTACCGGTACCCCCTCACCATTAAGTCAGCTTCGACCTCTCTCCCAAGTCGGCTTAATACAAAACCTCTATTCGACGCCTTCCAATGAATACTTGTCACGTTTAGGTTCTTCTGAGGGTATTAGTAATACCTCTCCCGAGCTAGCTCGGGAAAGTGCTTGGGATCGCGGGATGCTCGGGAACACCAGGACGTGGTGCTTGGGGAGGTTACTCGGGAGAGGGTCACGGGAGTGGGGCACCGAGAGAAGAGAGCTCGGGAGAGGGGTGTGGGATTGTGGGTCCCCCTACTTTTTGAAGAGTTTGGGGTCTCGGGATGCTCGGGAACACCATGACGGGTAACAAGTGTGGCTCGGGGAGGTTGCTCTGGATGCTTGGGATCGCGGGGTCGCGGGGTGGGTATTACCATTACCCTTAGGGTGGGAGAGTGGTAGTAATTGAAGATTTAGAAGTTTTGGGTTTAACCAATAGGAGTGTGCCACGCAGCAGAGAGAAAAAAGAAGATTTTTTTGAAGAATTGTGAAATTTTTTGAGGGGGAGTGATAGATTTTGAAGTTTTGAAAGTTTTGGTGGAAGTAAAATTTTATTTATTTATTTAATTTAGTTAGTTTTAATACAATAATTAATTCAAATAAAAATTACTAAATATAAAAATTATATAAAATAAACACAAAATACAAATAAAAGATTACTAAATATTAAACACAATTAATTATACTACAAATATTCTAAACATACCACCTAATTCGATTATTTGAATATACAAAACGAAAACTACATTAATACGACCAGTCCGATTCATAATTGGTATCGGACTCGAATTGGACATTCTCAAATCTGTGATCTTCCTCCAATGCTTCATAATGGGAGGCCCAATCCTCCTCGTATTCTAGATCCCATACATCTTGAACCGGTTCTTGAACGTCGTGAAGATGGATGTCATCGTCAAATTGGAGGTAGTCTTCAAGCGGCTGCTCCGGTGGGTTCTACGGCAACCAGTAATCAAATGCCCAGTTCTAGAAGGCATCATCTTCATAGAGTGGGGGTGAGCAACTGGTGCAGGTGGAGGTGGAAGTTGAGCAACAGGTATGGGTGGAGGTTGTTCAACCGGTGGAACAAAACCTAGAGCTGGAATTAGAACGAGAGGTTGTTCAACCGGTCTAGGTCCTTTAGGACGTAAATGATTGTAGTGTGCTCGCCTTCCTTCGCGGTAATCACTAAAAACATCTTTGAAGGTGTTGACATCGTGAGATTGTAAAATTTTTATAGAATATCAAGTAGATATAGAGGTGTTAACATGTGGAATTAGAGTAGAAGAGAAGAGGTGAATGTAAGTATACTTTGAAGTGATTGTAATGTTTTGAGGTGAATATGAGTTTATATATGTAAAAAAGTTTAAAAAATAAAAATAAAAAAAAATATGTCGCCCTCCCAATGGTCATTTTCTAAATCTTCAACGGCTACAAGCCGTCGACCTGAAGCCTTGGACGAAGCCGTTGGATGGCGGCGGTGTTGCCGCCCAAGCATCACAAGCCAAAGACGAACCCAAAGCCCATTTCGTCCACCCTTAGCCGACTAACTTTGCCGCCACTGACCACTAAATGATTGTAACCTACCAAACTTTAAATTTGGCATCAATTGTTTACCTACCTCGTTTTTTTTTTTTTCCTTTTACACATCTTCAAGCATTATAAATAGCCACTCATTCTTTTTTTATTTTTTTTTCACTTTTCACTTTTCACTTTATCACGCTAAAACTATTTTCACACTTCTCACATTTTATTTAGGTTTTCATTAAATCAAAATGACTGAAAAATTTATCTAACAACTCTAGAAGCTGGAGAAAAAAAAAAATAAACTTTCACAAACGAACAAACATAAATGAGTATAAATAAACGAAGGTTCACGAACATAAATGAACGAACAAGACATGTGTTCATGTTCATTCATTCAGTTAACTGAATAAAAAAGTTTATTCGTCTTCGTTCATTTATTATATAAACAAACATAAACGAACTTTCAATCGAACTATTCACGACCGGTTCACTATATTTATTATATCCTATTTAAATTAGATATTCTTATTGTTATTTTTTTTACCATTTATCATTCTTCCATTCACATAATTTAAGAAATATATAATAATCAAAATTTTAATGGATAAAAATTTGTTAGTTAATTTTATGCAAAGATTTATATGGAGATGTCATGGTCAAGATCTTTTGTATAATAAAGTAACTTAGTAAGTAAAGAACGTATGCAAACACAGGTATATATGATAGGTTTTACATTATTATGTTTTTATAAAATCTAGAATTTTGAAAAAATTGCCCCGTTAGTGATGTATTAAAGTAAATAAAAGTTAGGGTGTAAGTGTAACATTGTCTTTTTCTACATCACCGAATCCTATAACAATTTGTTAATTTAAAAAAATACAAATTCTTTACGATATAATTTATTTGTAAAAAGTGGTAATAAAATCTAAATGATGTCATGAAATATTCATTGATAAGATATTATTTAAGTGCAAATATTGGATTCCCTTCATATAATAAAAACAATTATATTCTTTAACATGTGCCAGTTTCTCTCAATCTTTAATTGGTTTTTTATGTCACATCTTGTACGAAAATATTTGTCTATTCTAAAAGTATTTGGATCCATATCATTTCGTCATATGCAAATCGTATATATTAAATTCCCCGAATCAACTTTAACCATCAATCCCCTTAGAATACAAAACGTGGATTTGTGATAGTAATTAATATATTTTTAAAAGCATGTATAGAATAAAGCATTTAAACACATTTAAAAGGTTCACACATTATATATTACATACTAGTTACTAGTTATGATGTCTTTATTCGAAAAATGATTATTAATTTATTATCATGCTTGTGATTTTTAAATTTCAAATTTTAAGGTTTACACACATCCATTATATGAAATGGGTTGTGAATGCTCTAATGTTTCATACTTCCCTTCGTAGTGTCTCTAAGAGAGAAGAGAACGGGCACGGGTTAATTGTGAGAGCGGTGGAGACATATTACAAACCTATATATAAAATATTTTAAGGAATGAATGACGCATGTCATAAACTTGGAGACGACAAAAAAAGCACTTAACTCATTATATTATAAGCTCTTTTTAAGGTAAAGATTTTATTTAAGGATTAGTGAGAAACTAAAACTTCAGTAAAAAACACGATCAAACAATCATCACACATCACACAAACAATCAAAAGACTAGAAAATAAAATTATTCTATCATTTTGGTAAAAAAACACGATCAAACAATCATCACGCGCCACATAACAATCAAAAGATTAGAAAGTAAAATTATCCTAACTTCACCAAACCTACCAAAGAGCTATTAGCCCTGCAATTATTGGTTGGAGGGGGTGGTGTGGTTGCCTCCATTGCAGCTACCATGGTTTAAAGTCATGTCCATCACCACACATTCAGTTCTCTGGCTACCTCTGTGGCGGCATCCGATGGTTGCTTTTTGCGACTATTACAAGCCATGGTGTTTGTATGTGCTCTTTGAAATCTTCACCCCCTTATTTTTATATTATTATTCTATTAGTTTTTTACTACTTTTAAACATGTAATTTGTTAAATACCTATTACATGAGGCTTCTTCGTTTTCTACCACCACAATCTCACCTTTTGGTTGATTGTAGTGGGAAAGCCGCACGTTACGACTTCACCACCTTCCTAGGTTTCCCGCACCCTCGTCACACGTCACGTCATCTTCTCCCCGTGGTTTCCTTCTTCTTCCACATTTTTCTCCAATTTCACGGCCCCACCATCGCACTTTTTCCCTCACCCGGCAAACCACCACACTTTTTCTCTCTCCCTGACAAACCACCGTAACGCTCCCCATTAAGCTCAGCCTTATAGTGTCCGGTAAGGCTTAAAAAGAAGCCCTTAAACAATTTAACGAACTTCCTTGGTAGTTGTGTCACATGCGAATTATTGTTTGACAAAAAGTTGAAAAATTTTCTTTATTGATTTTTTCACGTGGTTCAACACGTAAATATAGTCAGGGAGGTTTTCTCACATAATTTTTTTCTTAAAAAAGAATATTAATCATCTTTTAAACATATTAAAAATGAATATTATATTACTCAAATGAATTATATTACTCAAACTTCGTGTACAACATTACACTACTTTTTGATGCTTTATGTATGTGTCGTAGATTTTGGGTTTTTACCGGTGACATGAAGTACATGATGCAGCCTCACATAAGAGAACGAGAGAGGCGATGAAACTCTTTCTTTTTAAAGTTATCTTTCTCTCGATGGAGCAGTTCTACATTGTGAATGGTAGCGGTGATACCATTGAGTGCAAAGCTGGTGGTTTTTTTTTCCAGTCTTTTCTATTGCTTTAGTGTTCTCAGGTGTGTATGTTCTGCAGATTTCCATCGATAATTTTTGTTTGGGTGTTGCATGTTCGCTTTTGAGGACTCGTCATATAAGTTTGTTGAATTCTGCTAAACTTAGATTTGCAATAATTGAGCTTTGATTTTGGTGCTTTATGCTAACTGTTGGTATAGTCATGTACTATTCTTTTTGGTTTAAAATAATATGTTTCGTAATATAAATTTGTTGAATTTTGGCTCATAAGTTCTAATTGAACTTTGATTTTCACTAATAGAACTTTGATTTTGGTGAATGTGTATGCTAATTGTTGGTATAGCCATGTACTATTCTATTTGGTTTAAAGTAATATGTTTTTTTGCTTCATTCTATTAGAGTTTATAGAGTTTTATATTCGTTGACATATCTTTTACTCGTTTAAGGTCGTTTTAATTTTTTTTTATCAGTCTAAGTTATGTAGTTTTGAATCTATGTTGTCTTATTGCGGTTCTTAAACCATAACAGCTAATGCTGATGAAATTCACTATTTACCTACATATTTGGAATATGGAAATGCCTTAGGAGAATGGCTATTGCAGTTGTATCAGCTAAGTTTTGATTTGTGTGAGTCGACTTACAATTTCTCAAGATAGGCAAATGAGTCTTGTGCTATTTATAGTATACCTTTTTTTTATAATGCAGTTTATTTTTTTAGTATTGAGTACCTGATATGTATTTTTCTTAGTATTTTTCTTCTTTGTGATGTTTATATGGTTATACACAAATGCATAAGGTTATATAAAGAAGTTGGTCACAGACAATTGAATTTGATGACGAAAGGGGTGGGGAAAAGAGAAGCGGGGAGGGGCCGGGTTGAAGGAATGAATATTCCGACGGGTTGAGAGTGTGAAGAGAAGAGTATGGAATGTTGTCTCATTGAATGTGACATGGCAGGATAACAATATTTTTCCCGTGGAGAGTTCTAAGCACCAGTACCCGTGAAAATTAGCAGGATAGAAACTAGTATTTTTATCATATAGAATGAAATTACGAGTACAAAGAAAATTTAAAGTAGGTTGGCCCAGGGCCGAATCAATGGTGCCACACATCTTGGTCTTTTGAAGCATAAGGGTGCCAATCTTCAAATCCTTCACAGAAAATTCAAAAGG